>REGM01000095.1:259858-372380 GCA_004194415.1 Aurelia aurita
CGCAAATTTGAATAAATAAATAAATAAATAAATAAATAAATAAATAAATAAATAAATAAATAAATAAATAAATAAATAAATAAATAAATAAATAAATAAATAAATAAATAAATAAATAAATAAATAAATATATAAATAAATAAATAAATAAAGGCAGCCTGAAACAGGGATGGTTAACTAAGAGACCGTCGACAATTAGCTTTCGTCACGCATCGCGGCATTTGGCCGTGATGGATTATGTTTGGTTCAGCAGTGATGGATTATGTTTGCGCCACGAAATATCACATATAAGAAATTAAAGAAAGAATATTAAATGAGAAATTCTCTATTTATAAATCTGTCATCATTCGACGATTGGAGGTGCTATAAAGTATGCTGCACTGCAACATGGTCTAAAACTATCCTATTTGTAGGCCATTGCATTACCATTTTGCGATAAGCTCGCAAGGCCTCTTGAATGAAACCATAGAGTTAGGAAAACTGCCTTTCTCTGCTGTTTGGTCTTTTTAGAGTATGTGCCCGTCTAAACTATATTCAAGTAAAAATAAGTTTGGTTGTTATTTTGTTGCCTCGAAATTGAAGTTGAAATGGATGATATTTGGACCCAATAATGAATGCCTAAGGCGGTAGGCCTAGTACTTAATAAAACAAACAAGGACAATTCTAATGGGCCGCGATCATAGGCGGGTCAGGGGGCTTCGATGATCGAGGCCCAAAGGCCGTGATGCAAACTAATTTTCGACGGCCCCTAACTCGTTGCGTAAGTGAAAAACGGCTATTAAGAGAATACATGAACTTATATGAAAAGTAGAAGGATCGGTCTAATATGTGAATTGAAATGCGTAGTATTCAGCTTCTGAATTGGATAAATAAAATCAATGCAGCACACATTTAGATCTGTCCAGGCTAAGAAGTTTAGATCTTTCACAGAATTCAGTCCATTTTTACTAATAGACCATTCCGCAGCCGAATGCGAAAGTGCTGTCGTGTTGCATCTTGGCGGTTTCAAAATCGGATTCGAATTTCGAAACCCCCATGCGATGCGATACGAGATGCAACGCGAACAGCGCCTGGGAGTCTATTCTTTCTAGAGTCTGCTTTACGGAATTTCTGTAGAAATGGTGATTTTGTAGTTTTTAGGTAGGTCATTTCATGCAGATTTTTCATTATTTTTTTCAAAATGAAAGTGCTTTTCTGAAGATGAGTTCATATATTTCACAAAGAAACAAAGACAAATTTCATATGTTGTAAGATTTCAGAGATATAAGCAAATTTCAAACAATCATTCCGGAGTGGATTCACCCCATCCACCAAACAAAATGCATGAAACAGTGGACACGTGCCTAAAACCATAGAGATTAAAGGTTTGTAAAAACTTTTGTGATCAAGCCCCTTTAATGAAATGATGCTCTTAGGGTGTGTTTGATTGGTACCAATTCTGAAAATGGTACCTTGGTAGACTCGGAATTTGTGTTTGATTGACTTCGAAATTCTCAGAACGGTAGATTTGGTAAGTTTGGAAGGCCCTCTGAACCTTCTGCTCCAAAAGGCAGAAGGTTTGGCAGACTTTGGAGAGATCCTCGTTTTCATTAGCGAATCGCAATGGTGAATCCAAAACCTGCTGTTTTAAAAATATTTGCATTTGATTAGGAAATATATTTCCGTCTCTGCGAAGTCTACTGTTTTCAGAATTTGGTAGGTTTGGAATTATCAATCAAACACGCCCTTAAAGACCCTAACCGGGCCCTAACCATGAACCTTCGTGGCGCCAAAGTCGACTTTCGCATTATCTGAAAGTCGTTTCTGGCCTAGATTCTCTATATCTTGCTTTTCATTCGGCGCACAAAGGATTATGGTTGACAATGGGTCTTTAACTGGTCGATAAGGCGAATGAATAAACTATACACCGGATGATTTCCGTTCCCAAAATTCTCCAAGCCTTGCAGCAGCCTTCTCAGTGAAAATAATTCAATTATCTCTATATACGTCTAGGGATTGTGGGCTATCCCTAAAGCATGGTTCACTTTAGGAAAAAAGACCCAAATAACTGAATGAGAACGGTCGTTGGAGTCATCATGGTCATTGAGGAGTTTATACTCGCCGTTCACATTCAGTCTTTCAGGTCTTTCGTATCTTTTGGGTTGTTATGGACGTTTGTTCCAATGACTCGAGCAACTTCAATGACCAAATGAGAAGCAAGCTTAACATGTGTGAAATAAAAATAAACTTCTGACTATAAGCAAGAACGATGCTTGGTGGTGGAAACAATAGCTTTGCAATCCTAAGAGTGTCCAACAGTGATTATATGTAAAAATATACCTCGATTTGCCACAAGGACATTCTTTTGTTACCATAACAGGACATGATGGGCAAGGTCCAGGATGGCAAAGTCTGAAACAAAGGTAGAATATAATCAGACATTTCACGTGGCCAACAGAATACAGAGCTATATAGTTAATTGTTGATATGTCACATAATACTGAAAAAGATTTGAAATCGAAATTTTTAGTAGTCACAACAATTTTTGTTTTTATATTTCCATTTCTGTTTGATTTGAAGGATGCTTTAGTTTATTATACAGTATGTCACCTAATATTTATCAAAAAGTCGAAAACATAATCCCTCTTCTTACAAGTTTCCAATAAAGCTTTCTAATAAATCTGAAGAAATCCCATTGATTTCATTTTATTGGGCTGCTTTTTAAACACCTGGAAGTTTAAAAAATCAATTGTATTTCAAAAGTAAAGGATGCAGATACAGTAATATAGTCGATATTGATCAAAGGTTGAAAGAACCAGAAGGGAGGCACTTTGAAGACCCCTTTCTCTGAATTTTTGATAAACTGGACAGAGTTTTTTGGTGCACAAAGAATTAATGAATATACTGGAGAAAGGAGATCACATTTAGGAATCAAGAACTAGCAATACACATATTTTTTATAAGAAACCAAGAATTTGAACCATTACTCAAAGTTTCTTAAAATTATCAGGTTTTGAGTACTCAGAGTTTCTTACAAGCGTCTTGTGAGTTCCATAACAATATTCATGTTTACTTCCTGTGCCCTCCTGAACATTTCAAAATCAAGTTTTTTAGCGTTTGCAAGGTTTAGCCATTACTCAAGTACCTTCTGAGTAATATGATACAGGAAACCAGTGAAAATAAAGATATACAAGGATTTCCTTCACTAAAATAAATAGTTGGTTGAGTAATTGTTTCCCAGTGCAGGAGTTTCTTAATGTTTTAGCGGTCTGAGAGTTGAGTTTTGTTTAAAGAGTTTCTTAATAACAAAATATGTGTAAAATGAAAACATGAATTCCTTACTCATTGCATGTGTGAGTACAAGAAGTACTTGGTCTTTCCTTTCTGCAAACTTCCCCACAACCTATCATGAAAAACGCAATTGAAAGTTGTACATCGACTTAGCGCTATCTCCATACTACATATACAATCTTTTATAAATTTTAATCAAAAATTTATCTGAGAGAAATCCAGCAGCACTAACAGTACCCTAGTGGATGATATTGAATTACTGATAATCTACAAGCAAATTCTTACAAGCAAAATCTATGTTAAGTTATGAAAAACAAGATTATAATGTAGGATAGGATGTTTCTGATTGGCTTATTTCGAATTATGAACAGAGGTGGAAACTTTGCTTAATATAAGGAGGTGCACTTATTATTTCAGCAGGAATGCATTGTATTCCCTAGCAATTCATAAACACAAGACCGTGGTTCTTTCTAACATTTGGGGGTGACCACACCCCTTCATCCCTCGCCCCAGTGTCCATTACTGGAGACAAAATTATGCTTTAATCTTTGGAGTACATATCAATTCTTGAGGTTTAATAACAAGCTTTCTTGATGTCAAAATATGGTTTTTATCTTCAAGGGTATCTTCTGGTCCTTACAACAAAACTAAGTTTGAATTATTACTTACTATGTGGAGTAACACCATTCCTTGGGTCCCATTCAGGATTTGTGATTTTCCCTAAAGTGTACAAGATTAAAAGTTGAACATACATATGATGTTTATGCATACAACCTTAGTGGTATGTGGAAATTTGCATGCTCCAATTTCTTCTGATTTCGATACAAATTTGGATACAACGTTAGAACCCTTTCTTTCAAAAGTTATATACATGATTTTGACATTTTTGGAGAACAAAGGGAGTGCTTTTTTGAAACAATCACTTTTTCGACTTTCTTGTGCAATAAATCAGCAACCACTTGTCCGATTGATGAAACAAGGTCTCAAACTTGAAGTTGAAGCCTATCCTATGCAACTGTATCAAGAACGGAATGATAGAACCTACTGTACAGCTCCTCCGCAGNAATATTTAAAAACAAATTCTTCCACACAAGAGACAAAAATAGCAGTCTGGGAGGTGTCCACCACTGTACTTTACCTTTCTGAGATGAAGAACTTGAATCTACCCATTGCTTGATACATCTCAAATGGAAAAGATGATAACAGTTTTGGCAGCACCATGTTGATTGTGACGATCTTATGAACTCACAGCAAACCATACACTCATAACTTTCTTCTATCAACTGCTCTATCAAAGTTCTTGCTTGTTCTGAATCTATAGGTCTTTTAAATCTAGTTGCCCTATTCTTCTGCCTTCTCCTGTCCTGGCCTCTGTTTCCTCTGAAGTCTCTGCTAGTGTTCTCATAATTTGTTCTCTGTTCTGTCCTGTTTGTCCTCATGCCTGAATTCTGTGAACTAACATATCTTCCATCCACAATTCCCCCTTTAGATCTCTTTTCAATGTCTTGAATGCAACTCCTGTTGTGTGCTCCATGTCTGTGAGTACCACTAGGTCTAGATTGTTCATAGTAAGCAAATCTCTCATTTTCAAACTGATGGAGACTTTCTCCACCAACATAAAATTCTACACTCTCTCTATTTGCATGACGAAGACTTTGATAATACTGCTCCATGTATATTGACATATTATCATCTTGTCTGTGTTGAGCAGAAGGTTGTCTCTGGCTTTGTGGCATTTCAGACTTTCCTCTCCAGTACTGTTCTGGTCCTCTCCTAGCTCCAGCAGCTACTCTACCTTGATTACTTTTACCTCTGCCATTTTGCATTTGCTTGGTTTCAGAAAAGTTTTTCTGTTTGCCTCCTCTCTTTTTATTTTGACTATTTCCTCCAGCAAATTCAGAGGCATGCTCTTGGAAAAAGGTAGTCACTTTATCATCAGTAGCAACTCTGTTGTTGTCATCTTTTTCTGGACCATTCCTATTTCTTCTGGGGTTGCTACCTCTCCCTGCTGCCCCTCCTCGACCTCGTCCACGTCTTCTTGGCTTGGCGCCACCGGTTGAGGAGTTGGCAGCATCAGACTCGCTTCTTTCATAGGTATGCGAAAGTATTGCCCAGTTATAATCTTCCCCTGTTGGTGTAGTGCCCTCTCCATTCGTAGACATGTCAGGTAAACAGCTTTAGCAACATAGGGTCTGGCTAATTTTTCCTTCACTTCCAGCTGAGGGCACTAGGCCGTGGGGGGTTGGCCCACCCCACACGCCGATGATCTTCTTCCACAATTTGCCCTCTGTGTAAACGGTATTTCCGTATTTTGCTCGTCGTCCCTTGACTATAAAGTAATCACAGAATGTTCTTGACTTTCGTGAGTTTCCCCTTTTATTCACAGCTTTCTTAAAGATGGCACAAACATTCAGTAAACTTCAAAGAGACTGGTTCTGCAACCTAAATGATGGTGCAACTATGGTGCAACCAGTCATGTCGTGCTTAGGCCCAAAAGGCTTCCTTCGCAGCGGCACGCAGCGGCAAAATTTTAGAGGTCGCAAAATTTATCAATCAAGGAAGTAAAAGCGCTCGCTTCGCTCGTGGAGAGCTTCTATCGCTTTATCATCGCCAATTTTTTGAAACCGATAAAAGTTCCTCTTGCACTGTGAGCGACCTTTGACTATAAAGCCTGATTCACACTGGTCATAAAAAATCAGGCATTACATTACAGTCAAATATCGGTCCCATCCCAGTGCAAGATGAACTTTCATGGCATTAGAAAAATTGGCAATGAGAAAAGCGATCATTTTCATTTCATTTTCATTTATTTATCTACGGGGAGGGTAGCCCTTCAGCACAGATGCTGATAGTTCATCGCCCAGTGGGAACCAGCCTTGAAGCCAATGTTGATAATCATTAAACCATGCAGAAAATGCAGCTATAATAGCACCAAATAGCGTACCTTAGGCATGATTGTGGAAGCGCATCCAGTGGACTTGTTCAAAGATCGTTGCTTTAACGTAACTTCGTGTTTGAGACTAAATTTGTGCATCTTCGGCAACGTTTAAGTGTCTATGAAACGCAATTTGCACAAAAATGACATAAATTGTCTTTCTTTATTTAAATATTTTGAAGCTTCAAGATCTTTTTCAGTTAAAAATACTTTGTTTTGCTTTGGTATATGATTGTGTGAATAAGAACTCACCGGATTGCTGCCACAACTTGTTTGAATCTGTTTGAACCAGCACCGAAAGCCACAAAAATGACATTTTCTTAATGTATGTCGTGGAGTTTCAAAATACAATAAAAACATAAATATAAGAACCAAAACTTTTTTGGGGTGGAAAATTTCTCAAAATAGTAAAAACTGCATTAAAACTGGAAAGAGAGATATTTTAAAGTGTTAGATGCACAAACATGTCATATTTTATCTTGATGTCATTTACAGAGGCGGACTGGCCGGTCGGGCTACCGGGCGATCGCCCGGTGGGCCCTCTCAAAATTATTACAAATTGTTTTTGTTTTGTTAAATGGTAACTTGTCTAGTTTAGTAAGGGCCCCCTTTACAAGCCGTCATACTGAGGTTGTCTCGTGATCAGTGGCTACTGAGTGAATACAGATATCAGTTTGAGGCCTTCCAGCGCTTTAAAGTCGTTTTCCTAAATTTTGGGGCCCTTAGATACACGAAATATTCTGGGTGCAGGGCCCACTGGTCCTACTTGTAAATGCGGTACTTCTCAGGAATACTTAAATTCTGATGAATTTCTCTTCGGGGCCCTTTTGTTTAAACGTTCTCATTTTACATCATGGGTTACAGGGTACTGATTAACATTTACTGGTTGGCCCTTATAGAGAATGATCGTGGTTGAGGAACATAAATAGTAGCAGACCCGTAGCAGCTATTGGGGCCCCCCAATAGTTTCCAAAAGTTGCATGTTTTCTTTCATCTTGTTCAGTAAAATTATTGAAGGAAAATACGAAAATCTTTTCAAACAGAGTTTCATAAGGTGCAGCTAAAGGTACCAAGAAGTAGCCAATGTAATGTGAAATGAAATACGAAAACTAGTAATTACTTTTATCTGTCGAAATTTTTACTTATCTACCAATTGCAAACGGCTGTCAAGTAAAATAAAAGCAATGCATTTTAAAGTATTTCTTATCTTAGTTTAGTTGTAGCTGGCCGGGCATTTGCCTTCTTCTCTTTCTTGAGATTCTTTCAAAAGTGAGGAGAAAATGAGAAACTGGTTAAGTATAGATTTGGTGGGGTAAGAACTTTGTGAAAAATTGTTTGAGTTTCCATTTCAGCAACGGCAAACAATGAATCGAAAGCGGCGTTCTGAGCCAAAGTAATAAATGTGCCCTAAAAATTTTCCTATTCTTGCTGATTTATAAATAGGTCACTACAAAATTGTCTAAATTTCTATTTTAGCAATGGCAAACATGGCGTTGAGAGAGGCGTTCTATTATAGTGTAAAAAAGCATGGCCTTTGAAAACTTTCTGAGGCTTTGCCCTCAAGCTCAGACCCCATTTTTCTCGCGCCTTCGGCGCGAGTCAGTGCCCAAATCGCTAAAACTCTTATCAGGCCTGATAGCAAAAAGAGACTCATGTCACTTACCTTTAGCTCTTTATTATAAATCTTATGTAAAGGGATAACATTATTATTAATTTCCAGCAGTTTCTTGGGCCACATTCAAAGGGATTTAAACAATATTTTGAGATGAATCTACAAAGATCACTTTATATAAAATAGCAGTATCAAATGCTGTTTGTAGGTAACCCATTTGAATTACTAGAGATATTTCCAATACCATTTTAAGCCAATCTAAAGGATGTTGCCACAAAAAATTTTCCGGTGGAGTACCCCCGGATCCCTCTGATTTTTTGACTCGTTTCCGTCGCCTTCGGTCTTGGGGCCCTTTCTCCACAAAAGGGCCCGGGCCCTAAATTTGCAGCCAGTCCGCCCCTGGTCATTTACATTGTTTTTGTGTAGTAATGTGCCCTCTGTATGAGCATAGGGCTCAAATCTTTAAAAAGGTGGGTGTAAAATTATTTTACATTTTGCTTTGAATTAAATGCCTTGAAAGGAATTTAGGGTACTTTCCAGTAAATCTGCCGTGGAAATTTTTTGATATCTTGATTATTTTCAAAATGGCAGCGTTTATTATATTTGAGGCTGTGACGCCATCATTCCTTTCAAGCCATTCAATTCAAAGAAAAATTAAATGGAATTTTACACCCACCTTTTTTAAGATTTGAAAGATTTGAGCCCTATGCTCTCTGTATGTATTTTTCTTAAATTTTGAACCCCAGAATTAAGAACCTCGGCTAGGCAAAGCTACAAAACTGATGGCTCTTATATGCCGGTTTTTCCTATACGAAATCGAACTGAACCGAACCGAACCGGAGTTTCTTAATAACACACCAACGAGCAATAAAAATGAAGTAGAATGCTAAGCAGCTCTAAAGAACGAAACCAATTTCTAAGAGCAACGATGTGTAACGCGGTCAGATTTTTCAAAAGTAAGTAAAATAATTGGTTTGTACTAGAATATTATCTTCTTAAAAGTTAAATCAACAAACAGTTATTTTCAATCATTATTCAACACGAAGCAAAGTGACTAAAATTTGATTATAGAAAATACCTTAAGATTTTCTCTTTTTCCACTGTGTCAAAGACCACATCCCAGTAATGTTGCATGTTCTACCAAACGCCTTAGAGGCATTTGATAGTTCCATTACCTGTCTATTACCACTAACTGTTACCTAGGAGAATGCTCATTAAAATCAAGGCAAGTGAACTGGGAGTAGTACCCAAATTCCATCTAAATAGTATGGCCGTAGAAAGCATCTTAAACTTGGGGGCAAGACACTTCAAGGACACTTTTTATTAAGCTAAAAGGGGGCACTTCCAGAAAAAAGGGCCCTTTTTTGTTTATTGGAAAATCTTGGGGGGCACGGCCCCCCAGTTCCTACGTCTCTGCTAAATACTATGGCTCATAACTAGACTTTCCAAACTGCATCTTAATTAAACACTAAACACCTAAACTTGGTCTGACAAAACTGTGAGAAAAGACCATTTTGATATCAAGAAACTAATCAAACCTTGGTGATTTTCAAATAGCGGGAACTTTCGTAGACCAGACCAATATCGCTACAGTACAGGTAAAACATAGACGAATTGACCTAAGTAGTCATCTAAACTCATTTCAACCTCATCCAGCCCAATTTCCACCAGACTGAACATTCCGCTCGTAATGACATATTCAACGCCATCTAATTGGTATGCAGAAAAGCGACGTGCTCAACAGAGAAACCCATTCAACTTTCAAGCAGAATTGCTTTTGCAAAGAATGGGAAATTTTTGCGGGAGGAAATTTCCGCCTTGTGGAAAAAAGGCTTTACAGTTATAAGATAATTATACATTGTTATATAAATAGCATATTCACCAAAACTAACACATGATTAGACGAATGGCATCACGGCTATTTTTACCAAGGTCTTTGCGTTCTGTTCATTCAGTAAGATCAACTGACAGTCCGCTGACAGTCCGTTTGACGCACAGGATGAAGGTAAAACGGCTTGAAATGAAACTAACACTTTTGAGTGAAGGATGTCCAAAAAGTCTATATCTTTGATTGACTCAGGCAAAATAGCTAGAAGAAATAACATCTATGTTGACACTTCCAATAGTTTGAAACGGCTCCTTTTGCTTTCTTTACTTTAAGCTGCGAAATATTTGTGTTATAGGCTTTGGAAGATAACTTGGTTTAGGTCTTTCTAAAATCTGATCATACAGAAATCATAACTCCGAAAATCCTTGGAAATCGTGGAGAACCTCCAAGAAAATTGCTTGCTTGAAGATAGCGTTTGGATTTTGAAAGTAGGCCAAATCTAACAAGAGTTTGTCAATGAGAGGCTACATAATTACAACCTGAAATACGATGAGGGAAATTGATTTCGTGTAAATTATATGTCATATTTTACAGGCATGCCCGATTTCTCAAAGTGATCACGTACCGGGGATCCAATAAACAGGGAAATATTTTGAAAAATCATCAAAATTTGATTAAATTACCAATCAAGAAAGTTTTTCGATGTGCTTTGGTGTCAAGAACCAAATTAATTTTAGACATATTGCAAAGTCTTGAAATGGCTTTGAGTTTGTGTGAATCTGTGCTTTTATGAGTCAGCTTTTTTTTAAGCATACTTCAAAATCACAAGAAATGATAATCAAATTGACTTCAAATGGTTGCTTACGTCCTTTACAAGGCTCTCATATCATGAAGGACTCTAACTTTCATATGAAATCGCAAGACATAGCTCTATGGTTAAAAGTACGATACTTCTCAAAATGCCGTTTTCTATGCCGTAACTTTGGTGTCTCTTTCCCAAAAAAATAAAATAACGACCACCTATTAAATTTATCTGGTCTTTGATACAAATACGCAAAAAGAAAATTTAAAGATCGCGATCTATCGATCGATCAATCGGTATGATAACCAAATGTTGGTGATTTTTCAAAACGTTTTGCTTTATATTTGGTCACCCGGTAGACCAATTTAGCACTACAAGAGAATGTCCCCAGAACGCCTATAAGAAGGCATCCAAGTTCACGGCGGGATCTTTTTGATTTCTGTACTTGATGGCAAGGTATATTCCAAGGAGCTGAAAGAAAATTGCAGAAGATAAGCAGCTAAAGACATAACCGGACCACCACGCACAGGCGTCGAAAAGATTGGACAAATGGTTATCGAATCTTCCTTTTTATTAATGGCCCGAAGGGAACTTCATGTACTTTGCTATAATTCTACTTTGGGTACTTTTGATATCCAGATTTGTTCACAATTACAGCGTTTTTCTTTCTATTGGAAGAACTTATGGCAAGTTTTGAGCCAAAATTAAAATAATCGTAAAGCTTAAATCAATAGAGGAAGAACGGTGCAATCTTCACGAAAACTATAGTTTCTTAAGGTCTACAATATGGCGGTAAGCAGAAATCTGTCGGAGTTTATTGAATTCGACAATATAGTGGTAAACAGAAATCTGTCACTTTTCTGCTTCATTTCCCTTCTGTAGCTCTTTATTTTAAGAAGAATGGTAAAAACCAGGTAAGAACGATCCAAATCTGCGTTTGTTATTACTTTGGCTATTGTTCAACATTTTGCGTCTATGCTGCCCGCTGCATAATCAGAAAAATTTTAATAACATGAAAGCTCTATTAAAGGGAATCTAAGCATATATAAGCCTTTGATAAAAATAGCGGTGCAAAGACAATAGTCCGTGACACGTGCCGAGCCATATTTGGGTAGCTGATCTATGTCAACAGGAAATACTGATATCTGATTGGCTAAAATTTGACCGCAAGTGGCTTGAGCCAGTTTTATATGCTTACATTCCCTTTAAGCCCCCATCTCTATTATGCCTATCTCTAATAAGCTCTCCCTTTTCAGCCAAAATTTTGAATAAGTTCCCCTCTCTCTTAAGCCCCCCCCCCCCGCAACTCATATCAAATGCGAGAGGTTACCATAGACTTTCCATTTATTTAGCTAAAACAAGTTTGGATGTCAATTGCAATATGGTTTAGGATTCAATTTGCGTGAGAATTTGTGTATTGACCAGTAAAAGTGTATGTTCATTGGTTCATTGGCCAAATGTGAGGTAAAAGACATTAAAAGATATCATTTATAGCTTTGTGAATAAGCCCTCTCGTTAATAAACGCCCTCTACCCCCCTCCCGCAGTCTCCAAAATGAAATAAGCCCCCCAGGGCTTAATAGAGCTTTTGAATTCTTCAACTTACCAAAGTAAATGCAAAAAATAGGCCTACGCCACCAGCGACTGAGATCGAATGTTCCAATTTTTTCTTATACAATTTGTAGCATGGCTTGCAAAGCAAGCAAGGGTCTTTCTTCAGAGACGTACAGCATTTTAACTATAAAAGAAGATTATATATTTAATGAAAAAAATTTCGGACGTTCATATTTTCGACATATTCAGTGTCCAAAATATTTTGCAGCAAACAAACTTCACACGAAAGCATTTTTACTATATAAAAAGGTACTGCCTTATCCACGAAACAATTTGCATAGAAAAGAAATGTGTTTTTAAGTTGAGTTTGGGAATATTAAAAGTTTTCGTGTGGTATAGAACTTGAAAATCGCGTCAACTTTTTGAACTATTTGCGCAAAATGTTTGCCTGACAGCAAATTGTCAGATAAGGTACGAAAAAAGGAAAAAACGCGAATAAAAAAAGTGCACCAATTGGAAATAAATAATCATATGAAAAATATAGTAGGATCTCTGGCTGGCTAATGTCAAATTTCCCGCTCTCGTTTCTTCTCCGGACACCTGTCTGTAGATTTGCTGTGACCAGGGTATTGCGAAAATATTTAGCAAATGGTTCCGTTTCATAGTGCCATTTTCAATTTTGTACCACGTGATGACTTTTAAAATTATGATCAGTTGAATATGTCATCTGCCACATGCACTACAACAACAAATTACGTAGACAATTCTTGCGGACATCATAAATCCAAAATTCTATTGCAAGATAATGCGGGTCAAATGCACTTTAGCAGACACAGTTTCCAAAGAAAACAGAGGCTGGATTGAATTTTATTACTAGAGCTGAATTCTGGTTGGCTTTCTAAACAATAGAGATGAAAATTCTATCATCTGCTTGGACAATGCAGAATTCGATTGTGATTCAACTGATTCGCACTTATGGAAGGTCGCCAAAATGACCTAAACCAGGTCTAAATTTGAAGCAGTAACCGAAAATCGCTTTATTCTCTGGGTTGATCAATTTTAGGGGCTGCCGCCTCCAAACCCCTTTTGGTTCATTAAGTATACTTAAGTACTGATGCATTTTCCAAGGGAAATATCAAAAGTGAGGCCGCTAAAGTGCTAACTAGCCGATAATTTTTGAAAAGCAAAGGAACCAAAACATCAAAAATTGAAATACATGGCACAATAAAACTTACTTTGATGCAACTTGGATTTGAACCAATAGTAAAGTTATTACTTTCAAAACCACAACAATCAAGTTTTTGTTGTAACCCATTCTTGTCTGTCCATGCAGCCTTATTCCAGGCAGTTTTTATGAGTTTGTGCTGTTGATCTGTTGTGATAGCCAACGCACCAATAGAAACTGATAGTTGAACAATGAACAATAGAGACATGATGATCAAATACTACCTTTTGTCAAGGAATAGACAATATCATTTAATTGTGATACCACAGATACACATCTTTTTACAAGGAACTTGGATCAGCCCATAGCAATAAAAGTTTCTCAATTTTTGCATGAAAATTTCCACCTTTAGTACTGTCTCAAATTAGAGTCAAAGTTTGTCTCAAATGAGATGTCACATGAGATTTGCGATGACGCAAAATCAATCATGCAAAACACTTCAATTGTAAAAAGTGAAAAAGTGAAAAAGCACCTTTACTCAAGAATAAAGGTTCAACAACAAATTTGCCTTTATATCCTTCTTTGAATTTAAGTTTGACAACTTTCTTACTGTTTCTCAGCATTTCTTAAATTTTCGGCCATCCTGGGTTATAAACGAGTTTCTTATATAAAAATGTAGTGGTGATACACAGTTTGAATACCAGGGGTATAGACTTACTACCTGCATCCCCATTATCGCCCCACCTTAGTTTAACTCCACATAAACAATGTAAACATTGGATAAAATGGTATTTAAAATCATGCATACACAGAAGCTGAACTGAGCTTCTGAGCTGTGTTTTCACAAAAGAGAGGTATTTAATCATGATGCTCTCCGATCAATGCAAGGCACAAATATAACGTTTTGTGTCAAACGCTATATCACATTTAGCAATTGTGTTCTAGACTGTTTTGGGGCAAACTGGGTAAAATAAAGGCTGCCTTAATTTGCTATTGATTACTAATTCGAGGCTGCAGTATTACTGATTGCCAAGAGAAATCTTAAATACGAAATATCAAAATTTCAAAAGTTATTTGCTTGGCTTTTGCCATTCAATTCTATATACCGGGTGAGTCAGAAAAAACAATCCCCATTTGAAAGGCCATTGCTCCCTGAATATCGAGGCAGTAAGATTGGTAAATACTGTATATTGTTTAATACTGGACATGCTCAAATAAATTTCAAATTTTACCTGACTGAAATCGGCCACTCCGTTCTGATATTATGAAGGATTTTCTCAAGAAAGCAGCTCCAAGAAACCTTCAATAACGGCTAAAATCACGATCAAATTCCCCTCATATTTCTACCTTTACAGAAATGGCTTTTACGTGCTTTGCACGTNCAATGTAAACATTGGATAAAATGGCATTTAAAATCATGCATACACAGAAGCTGAACTGAGCTTCTGAGCTGTGTTTTCACAAAAGAGAGGTATTTAATCATGATGCTCTCCGATCAATGCAAGGCACAAATATAACGTTTTGTGTCAAACGCTATATCACATTTAGCATTGTGTTCTAGACTGTTTTGGGGCAAACTGGGTAAAATAAAGGCTGCCTTAATTTGCTATTGATTACTAATTCGAGGCTGCATTATTACTGATTGCCAAGAGAAATCTTACATACGAAATATCAAAATTTCAAAAACAATCCCCATTTGAAAGGCCATTGCTCCCTGAATATCGAGGCAGTAAGATTGGTAAATACTGTATATTGTTTAATGCTGGACATGCTCAAATAAATTTCAAATTTTACCTGACTGAAATCGGCCACTCCGTTCTGATATTATGAAGGATTTTCTCAAGAAAGCAGCTCCAAGAAACCTTCAAAAACGGCATAAAATCACGATCAAATTCCCCTCATATTTCTACCTTTACAGAAATGGCTTTTACGTGCTTTGCACGTGCTATCCCTTTGGGAGAATGAAAGTGTCACATGGGAGCATAAAAATATTATTCCGGATGATTTCATCCTCCCAAGACGATAACATGTGCTAAAACGTTTTGAAGTCATTGCTGTAAGGCAGAAATATTTGGAAAATTTGCTCACGATTTTAGGCCTGTTTTGAGGGTTTCTTGAAGGGGCTTTCTACAGAAAATCGCTCATAATTTCAGAAGGGAGTGGCTGATTTCAGTCAAGTAAATTTTATATATATTTGAACATGTCAACCATTAAATAATTTATTTGCCAATATTATCATTTTGATATCTAGGGAGCATTGGCCTTTCAAACGGGGATTGTTTTTTTTTTACTCAACCTACACAGAAACTTTTGACAAAATACAGAGTTATAACTGCTGATCTTGTGTGAATATAAAAACAGTGAGCTATCATGGATAAAAAGAATAATGGCAATGTATAATATCTGAAGATTCGTGCAAAAGGATACAAAGAAAAGCATGACTTGGCTATGACGTATTGCACCAACTAAGCCAAGTATGGCTGTGAGTAGGATAAATACACCACATGCAACGACACCACCAAGAATTGGCAAGCTGAGTTCTTTCATAACAGCAACTTTGGAATATGCTGCAACACTAATCAGGATCAAGCCAATAAACTGCAAAGAATAATATTTGAAATTAAAGATATGTGAAAGTATAACCTTTTTAAGCTTGGTTAACACAGCATAGGAATCAAATCTTTAAAAAACAGTCGCAGGCACAAATATTGTACAGAAACTAAGCAGCAACATAACTTCTTTAAAGAATAGGATCTATTATTGCTGCAGGCATAATTTGCTGACAAATTCAGTTGCACACATGAAATATTTTTTCCAGCTGTACTTTTTTATCAAAACGATATATCTAAAAGAAATTATAATTTGAGAGTTTTTCTCAATTTTTGTATGACAGAAATTGATACAACCCCATATATACAAACTTTCTGTTGAGAATGAAAAAAATTTAACCATCTGACAAATACGCTTTTCATCTGCTAATCAAAATGTCTTTTCAAACAAACTGACTGCTAATCAAAATGTCTTTTCATCAGCTGTTAAAATATATTGAATAAAAGACACAACTGATTCTTTAGTTTTCCAATTCATCGCAACAGCGAGTTGCTATCCACAATATGAATTATTAATGTGGATTTTAATAGAAATTAAGTAACTGTCTGCTGCTACATTGTAAAACCAGTCTTGTCGTCTTCCTAGACTGCTCTTCATCTTTTTACACAAGGGTCTACAGGTGCAAATGGGGTATGCTGCCAATAAAATGGGTCTGTACGAAACAGTCAGGCCATAATTTAGCAGTATTATGGCCATACTTTTCAATTGTTTAGCAGTTCTCCAACAGTACATAGGATAACCTGACCTTAACAGTAATTTCCACCGAAATATACTAATTAGCTCCAATTCACAGTACTTTAGCAATACAATAAGCAGAACTTGAGCGGTACAAGATTCAGGTACAGTAGCCTTACAAAGAATCATGTACTGTTGTTGTACTCTCAAATTACTTCTACCTTAGCAGTAGTATGGCTAAAGTATGGCCAAATTACTGCTTAAGCTTAGCAGTACTGTTTTGTACAGACGTACCTTTAATTTTGATGGCTGGAAAATGGTAGATTGTTAATAGTTTGATAAACATTTGCAACATCAAATAGTTGTGTAGCTAGAGAAATAGTTGCAAATGGAGGCATTTCAAATATAGTCGTAGTTGGAGAAACTCTGTACATTACGAGGTTACTATATTCACATTCTTTGCCTTACCCATTTCACTCCAAGCTTGCCCATTTCCCCCCTGTAGACCCTGTAGACATTTCTATAAAGTGTCTCTAAAAAGGAAGTGAAACAATTTTGTAAAATATGCTAAAGTCATTTTACTACCGGAACGCCTGTATGTTTATTCTAGTTTTCCCTTTGCACTGCAAAAGTTTCCAGCCCAGCAAGGTTTTCACTGAATTTTAAAGAATTCTCTTCATTTCTTCAATCCTATTGTTACAAGTCAACCTTTTGTTGACCTTTCATTTAAAACTAAAAGCACATTTGAAGCACTATGGTCTAGCATGGGGCAGTATCGTGTATTACAGCAAAAATGCTTGGGACATATTCACACTAATGGCATCCCTAGGGGTCATCAACAAATGACTTTCGTCCCTGTTAACAAATTTTGTCCATTATCTGAACCCTCGAGCCCCCTACTAACAGACAAACGTTTTTGCCTACGGTACAAGTTGCCTAGGCCCACAAATACCTATGTTATTTTCACTTTATTTCCTTGCTGTAGGCCTAACTTAATAATTTGTTTTCGAGAAAGGTGAATAGAAGTCATGTACAGTAAATCATCAACGTTTTAGGTACAAGTGCTATGAAAGAAGCTTATTCAGGACCTTCAACTCTTATTTAGATAGCGTCTTCTGCATATCATTTCTAAGTAGGATTTTCTTTCCCAAAAATGACAATCTTAACAGATTCAGGTGAGACCCCCTCGCCCCTCCTAACGGACAAAATCTACTAAAACAGGGATGAAAATCTTTTGTTGATGACCCCTTACATTCTAAGAAACAATGCTCTCCACACATGGCAAAATCATCTAAATCCTGTGTTGAATAAAATGTAGTCTTGACTGCTGCTGAGTATTATACTTCAATGATAGTCTCTGAGACTCGAGTCTTGAGTATTATTGCTTTGGAGAGTTTTGATACATAGATGGGATAATAGGGCATTGCGTTGTCTTGCCATGCTTAAATCAAAGAAACCTTAGAGGTAGGTCACTACGTCAATCGATTTGAAAACAATTGGCATTGTCCAAATCTATCTAAATTGAATGTCCCCTTCTCATTTCATCACCAAAAACAGTCCGATGCTCGCCGAAGGCCTATTCCTCCGAGAGCAGCTAGCAGCTAGTCAACAGGCCTTCTCATTCTTCCCTAGGAATTTGTCTTGACGTCAAATTTATCTCAAACAATTAGGCAATTGTTTGGAAGCAGTTTCCCATTTAATTGATACCATAGCTATTAAAATGTTTATTCATTCTTGTCTGGGAAATGTAAACAAACAACGCTTTATTCGGCCATGATGCTGGAATTTAGATTAGCATGACAAAGAAGGACATATTCAAAACTCTTGCTTCCTGTTTGTAAGGTGCCCCCGTCCTTCATTCACTTGTCCAATCATAAGTCATGATATTATTTCTTTTATCATCTTGATCCAATCAGATTCACTTCCTTTGCTCGTCTCGCAAAGCAGGATGGGAGGAGATATAAATATTGAACCGGGGGACTGCCGGAAACACTTTTTCCCCAGAACGACCACAATGGTACACTCCGTGACCAAAAANACAATAGATCAATTCAATTACAATAATTTTCTATTGTTTCCATCAGATTTTCACGCCACTGCGCCAAGAAAATTTCTTTTCCACGCCGAAGATCTTTGGGCCTAAGTGAATTAAATGCACCCTGGCATGTGGGGCCAGAGTGCTTTCCATGAGTTTGCCCTGCCACAGATTCCCGCCAAGAACAAAAGATTCTATTGTTATCATTGTTTTGTTCCATTGTTTGTGATGGTGACCGCCATAGATCTGTGGCGGAACCTACATGGAATGCAGTCCGGATGTGGGGCACATTCCCTACCAATAACAACAAAATTTAGTTAGTATTATTGGGGATTTTAATGTCTGCCACACGCCATTGCATATGTGGCATTGTTCATTTTTTCTGTCTGAATAAAGGTAGCACACCTTCTGGACATGACTTCCAGAGAATTGAATTATATTTGTCAGTCTTACCAAGGGCATTCACTATCGTTGTAATTAATATTGTGATGATACTTACAATATACAAGGCGTTCAAAGCTGCCAGAGAGTTTCTTGAGCAAACATATGCACAAGACTTGACGGGATTTTCACCATGGCGGCTGTATGGTGGCCGTGCCATAATGACAGCTTGTTGCACAAGTTCTTCCTCCTTCTTTTGCTCTGTTCTTCGGCCTGTCACAGCCACTAGTTTGTAGTTTTCTTCAGCATCAAACTTGACGAACAATTTCAACTTCTTTCGGCTTTGTTTAGGCCATCCATCCATGCAGAACTTTCTGAACTTTCTGAACACGTATGTAGCTGATAACGAGGCTGATGCAACAAATTTCTCACTTATGACGTCATAACCATAACGTCAATAGACTTTGCTTCGAAATATAACATTGGGATTTCCAAACATAATTTTCATATTGTTCAGGTACGAATGACGGGAATGACTGGCATACATTCGAAGCCTTGTCCACATAAAAAATTCTTATATTTGAAGCCATTGTTGTCTCTCATCTGGACCTGCCCAAGTCATAACGGAGGAGCTGTTAGGAACAAGTCGTCCTTTCTTTATCTTTCAAGACAACACAAAGATAAAAAGATCAGCTACTAGCCAATATCATCAATTATATGAGAAATTCCTCTCTAATTGGCGCATGGCATATAATTTCTCCAAGCCTGGTTTCCATATAGTCATAAGTGGCGGGGACAGTGCTGAGCCACTGCTGTACCAGTGCTGAGACAGTGCGGCGGCGTTTTAAGTTTTAATGGAAACACTTTCTACGGCGGCGCTACCGTGGCTGCGAATGTTGCTCTACCGTGGTAGAGCCACTGTAAAAGTTGAATGTGGTTCAACTTTCCGGCCCTTATGACGCTTCAGCCACGAGAAATTTTTAATGGAAACATAGTTCCATAGGTCGCAGCCGTTCAGGGACGTGTCTGCGATATAGCCATTGTTCTCATAGAACACATGACTGGAACTAGCCAATCAAATATGAGCAATTATGACGCCATTTTACAACAATGATTTGGCTAGAACGTGGCTGGAACACTTTTTACGGCGCCTTTACAACGGTAGAGCAATGGTCACAGCCATGGTAGAGCCGCGGTGTATAGCAATGTCTCAGCACTGGCCCCGCCGCTTATGACTATTTGGAAACCAGGCTTCAGCCTGCAATGGCCTTCCTCATGTTTAGGCTAAAAACATCTGAAAGTTGTGGCCCAGAATCCAGCTATATCTTTAAAATCGTTGATGGTATGACAAATCTGACTGCACTGGCTAATTCCAAGGGTGGGCATGTTGCAGTAAGGGCAGTGGTCCAATGTATGTCCACATAACCGGCTTATTTCTCCCATACTATGTTGATGTCTGTCCCTAAAATCAGGTCTTTTCAACAATATCATTTTGCAACTAACTTGGACTGTTCATGGTCTCCAATGTTGGTCAATATTTGTCCTCAAAATTGAGTTTTCTCTGGGTATTATAAAAATGTATGTCCCCAAAGCCAGTCTTTTTAAGAGCGCAGTTTGTACTGGTAAGCTGAAAACTGGGTTGGTGAAATCGTTTTTCCAAGACATAAATAGGACCACCAAAAACACAGCACATGCCCACCCTTGTAATTCTACGAAGTTCGAACAGACCAAACAAAGTTCTTGAGAAATTTTGGGCAAAACAAAACCAAATACAAGACAGTCGCCTTTGAATCTCTTTTAAATCTATTTTAATTTACAATATTTTGTTATCAAGCTTGAGTTGAGTGTTATGTTTTCATTGCAATGTGTTTTTGACATGCCCTCTTAAGGTTACTGTAACCCTTCAGACAAAAAATTCTCGATTTTTCGTTTAAGTATTTGAGTACCGTTTTAACCAACTCACTTCCAGAAATAACCACAATTACTTGGAAATGTGAGCATTTTAAAAGAAGCAATCATATTTCTAACAAATTGCGGGAATACACATCAGGAGACCTAGCAGCTATATTCATAACATCCCGTGCTGCTATTTTACTGATATAACGATTGATCAAGACCGCGCTAAAGCTTTATTGCTCGACCTGCGGCTTCATGTTTGCACTTTAAACCATAATCGTTTTNGGGAGAACAGCTTATTACGTACAGCAACATACGTGCACAGTTGAGCAGCTTTGCAATGAAACTTCAAAGGGATTAGAAATCATTCCAACCTTCGACTTGAGATACGAGAAATTTGTAAGAAAACGACATCTTAAAAATTATGCATTTGTAGTCAGTATGCTCCAAATTTAGCAGCTTGCAAATGAACCAAAAGAATATTTCCAAAATTGATAACACAATCAAATTTTGTGATATTTTAAAGAGTTGCAAGTTGTTGCGTTATCTAGTACGTATGCTGTCATCCCGAACCATCCAGTTCTTCGCTATTCTAAAATATAAATCTATCGATAAAGTAGTAGCTAATTGATACTGAAGAAATGATTTTACTGAATCTGAAATCTGATAGCGAAAACATCCAAATTTTTTCAGATCGAACAACTGAAGACTAACTTTCTAGAGACATCACAATCGTCTTACTGTTTGATAAATTGATTTTTGCCATAATATCTGCATCAGTTTTTTCTCCGTGGATCCAACAAAAATGCAACAAAATACCTTGCAAATTTTATCTCTTTAAAGTAGAGTTGTTAATGAAAGTCCGACTTGTTCAATTGGCGAATTGTTGATTCCTGCATAAAGGCCAATTTCAAGTCAGTGGAATTTTCTGAGAGAATGGAACTTTTATTGTTTACAGGAGACAATGTTCATTTGAGATTGAATAAACTTCATGGCTAGATGATTTTCGATTGTTTAAAATTTTGCGCTCTCAAAAAACCAGCCTTGATATTTCGGAAAATCGTGCAGAAAATTATCCTTCTCTCTAGCAAGAATAAATTATGTAAAACAAAGAAACAAGTCTGCGTTATGCAAAGTGATTCACGGTTCCGACGAATGGATTTCATGCCTTCAGCGCAGCCAGCCATCGGTTTAGGTTGCACTCAGAGGTGTAAAATCTATTTTTCAGAATGGTAAATAGTTTGTCACAGCAGAGACCTGAGTCGTTTCTTTTACAAAATTCACCCTTTTGCTCGTCTTTGAGTATCTCAAGAATTGTTTTTGGAAGTTTCAAAGCTTTGAAATTATTCTTGCGACACAAATTTATTTAGCATCATCATTCAAATTCGATCCATTTCAGTATTGATTGCAACATCTCTGTGTAAACTTCCTCAGGGATTCAAATTTGAAATGGGAGTCAATTTCTTATCCTAAAATCTAAAATATCAGATTTTACTAGACATAGCACTGCGAACCACTACGAACAGTTGACACAACCTGTTTTTGGGTACCTTATTTGCAGATCTTACAACACAAAGCTTTGTTTTACTGGATATGGATCTTTCCGCAATGGTACATAAATCTCACACTTATGCTTTAACATAAATGAACCCGCATTCACCATATTTCGTTGAGCAAAACTATCAAATTTGCATGCTTTATTATCTGTACGTATACTCCATCTGCATTTCACAGCCTTCGGTCCTTTCTTGGTACAGCCCTTGTACAGCCTCGTCTTCATTGAGAAGCCTCGTCTTCGTTGAGAAGCCTCATCTGTTGTGCGCGAAACCTTTTGGGAGCCAGAGAAGTACAGCTTCTCGAGGAATTCTTTTAGAACAGTCATTTCGCACAGACATACTCTTGACGATAAAACGTTTCTTGAACTTTGTAATATACAATTCTAAAATGGAAAAAGGGGCAAATGAAAGATCAGTAAAGTTATAAGTTATCAGTTACCGATGAAAGACTAGAGTCAGTCTCAAATTAGATGTCACGTGAAAATGTCCACGACTAAAAGCAATTGAAGTGTTTTGCATGAGTAATTTTGCGTTATCGCACGCAAATCTCGTGTGACATCTAATTTGAGACAGCCTTAATCATCGCAACTGTAAGTAGTTCTACTTACAATCCAGGCATAAACTGTCATTTCAAAATCACTGATCAATATAGCATAACAGCGCACTCTTAATCTTGCGTGGCCTAGTTTTGGATACTTTGGTCTAAATTGTTTTGTCCTTTTAGGGCTTTTCAAGGTTGTTTTCATAAACTGCTTTTTATTCAAGGTGTATTGAAGCAAACAAATAAAAAATAATAGTAGCAAATCTAAAGCTGTTTCTCAATGTTGGAAAGATATTTTTCAATCTATACAATCAACCTCACTTCAACCTCTCAGAGTAGTTTTTCATCGCACATGGTACGAGCAACAACGTAACGCCAGTTGCTCTGCTATTCAACGCGGATTCATGTTTTGCACTAGCACTAGTGAAAGATATGCCAAACTTTAAAAGAACTGAACTTCGTACAACAAAAGATAGCATATCAAATAAGTAAAGCCCCGAAATGTCTCTCGTGGGCTTCTGGCTGATGAGTTGCTACCGACATTGGAAAGGACTGTCACAAGAGTTAACGCGGATGGGGTTTGGGTCTAACAGGTTACTGTGCAAACTGTTGACGGTTGAGAGGACTGGAATTAGTCAATCACTCACGAGGAAGGTACTACTATTTCGTTAATTTCTCATGTTTTTACTATTTGCTATTTTTCGTAATTTATTACACTTGATTTTCATCTTCCATCTGTGCTGTCCAAAAGTTTTCACAAATTCCAAAAAATTTTCACAAATTCACCAGATTTCTTGTTCATTCATACGAATTATTCATTGATATTAAGTTACAAAGATAAAGGAGCTACCAGCAGTTGCAAGCTTTAAAACCTGGAAGGGTGAAAACTGTAATTGTAAAATTTGTAAGTAGCCTGTTCATAAGTCCTGTAGCATGTAATATTATAATTTCTATGCCTTTGTAAATATATTGTAAATAGTTGGTATTAATTAGTTTCTTAGAAATATGTCACACCATCTTTAAATAATGATGATGATTTGATTTGATGATTTGGAAAGAAGTGTTTTGTGCAGTATTTGTTATCAATTTGGCATATCTATAATTTGCAGCTTACCTAGCTTTCGCACATTTCCATATGCTTAATATTCCACAAGGAACTTTATATTCGATTATCTTTGCTTTCGTAACTGGTCGCAAGTATGAAACTTTCCTTGTAATATATCTTCTACATACCCTATGAAAAAAGAGATTCAAATTATAAATCGTTGCACATGAGCACTGAGACATTGAAACACCGTTTCCTTCAATGAAACAGCAGCACAAATAGATATAAATCGAAAACGACAGGATTTTTAAGGTCAATGAGTCAAGCTGCAGATGTAATTGCCGTAAAAGATGCGCACAAAACTGGATGGCAACACACTCGCAGTGCATGCAAAAAGGGGTTGTTGAAAGAAGATTCAGTATTCACGTCTTCTCTTAACACACATGCAAAACGAATGATTTAGCCAGCACGGATTCGACGCATCTTTTTACGGCTTTCTTTGTTTACATTTGCAGCTTGACTAATATGGCGTAGAAAACCTTTGGTTTGTGATTTTGATCGCTTTTTGTGCGATCTTAATCAACAGCAAAGGATGGTAGGCGGTGTGTGCATACCTTTTGCCTAAGTCAAAGTGGAAACACTTTATATTGTGTTTAGATTGTCCTTTCACAAAATTCAAACAGCTTGGAAAGACTTTTAATCGGAAATGGGATTCCATGTCCCTATTTTTTTAAACAGCCAGCGTCTTGTTTAGGACAAGAATGAGGATCTCTTGCTACAGTCCAAATACAGTTTCTAAGTCTTGTCCTCTTCTGTGTATGCCACCATTTTGAAGCACATACAAAGACGGTTGAATAAAAAAGCAAGTTGTATCCTTAAAGTACTGTAACTTCAGAGATTTTTTTATTCCCATTTAATCTTAAACATGCAAATTTAATTTGTTCCCACATGTAATTTTGAAATATACCCAAACACGCTTGGGAAATATTAAAGACAAATTATTTGACTACAAAAGCTAGGATCATAATTCAGTTTGGATTCCAACCGATTTACTTATGGAGACCAAAATTGATATAAATAAGACGAAACTGTAGCAGTTAAATTTAATACATGAATCAAATTTAAATGAACTAAAGATGNACACAACTACAAAGTGATTATTACTTTCAAATAAAATGATTTCTATGGCTGATTTGTCAACCAGTTAACGTAAGCAAGCTGCAAAAGATACCCCCCAAACCTGGATGGCTAACTCATTCATCGTGCATACGAAAACGGGCTATTGCTCCCCATGGTATCGTCCCTGTAGTGTTTTATAGCTTTATAGTAATTAGAAAGTATAGTAGGATGTAACATGTATTGTACATTATTATATGAATACAAAAAGGGGGCTATTAAGAGAAAAACGCAAGTATATATCGAAAATGAAAGGATCAATCTAATAATCTGCAGGATATACTTATTGTGGTTTTGCTTTCAAATATGAGGTGCTTAATTCTTCTCCGCTTCCCTTGATAATTCCAGTGAGAACTTTTTTGTCAGAAACATTATTAAATATTTTAAAAGACAACCGAAGGCTGGAAGAAGATTTTCAATATTCATTTTCTTCTTCAAAACATTCATGAGATATTATCAACGGGGGAATATTTTATTAGATAGCTACTGATAGAAGTGTGACCTAAGCTCACCTCGTCCACAATCTTTTCCACTCCACCCTGAAGGACAGGAACATTCGGTTTTGTTAACACATCGGCCTCCATTGAGACATTTTGCAGTGCATATGACAATTTCTGTAAAAAATAGTAGGTAAATTATCGTAAAAAGTCGAATAAAACGTCATTCAACTGTGTATTGGGCGTTTAAAGAAAGTAGTGTTTGTCTTATTAGGTAGTAAATTTGAAATGATGATTTCATTTAGGGTATATTTAGTCTACTACTGAGCCATCCCAAACTTTAGATTAACCAAAAGATCCCTTTGCTAGCAGTATCATTTCGTTAGCGCGGACTAATTATGAAATGATAATTCATACCTTGTCCAGATCCATGTTCGTCTTCCCCACCATTCTCTTGATCAACATCAAGTTGGTCACTTCCACTTGAATCTGTCTGTATCTCCCTTGCTCTTACTGATGGTCCACCTAAATATGGGGGTGATGGTTGTCTTGCCATACGTTGTGATGCCTGTTACGGAAAAGGGATGATTCTTGATTACGTTATTACGTGGATCACACAGAGTCAGGAAAACATTAGGGTCACACGGTCACTGACCGTGAGGAAGGTCTCCAATAACAAAGGAATAACTTATGCCACGCCCTAAACACACCCATTTTCTATTCAAAAATGAGGAAGGTTTTATTGGAAAGATAGCTTTGTCTGGAGGAAGGTTGAGCATTTTTCTGGACTCTGGGATCACAACTAAAAAACGCATCCACTGTATGACAATTGTACTCCATGCAGCGCATTTATGGATTTCAAATCCTTTGTCTCACTATCGCTTGAAAATAACTTGATTTTCTATACTTTATTGTTTAATATCGATGCGTTACTTCTCCTCAAATCGGTTATTAGCAAAAACTCAATTTCTCGATTTATCCCAATTACGAAGGTCAAAGCCAAAAGAATTAAAGGCTAGTGTTTTAAGTTAGTACCGATTTTCACACAAAACATTGTTTTTCCACAATGTCACAACGACTTTTGTGACAAAAACTAAATACTAAAAACTAAAGACTTCGTTGAAAAAGTAACAACAAATGGTGCTTTTTACTGACGTGGATTTCTGCTACGGATCTACGGATATATATGAACCTGAAATCAAGGCACTTTTTATTGAGGACAAAGCATGGTTTTATATCGTTATGCAGTAAGAATCAACATATAGTAATCACTACGTTTGAGAGCATTATAGGCTACAATTTCCAATGAAAATTTTCTGAAGTTTGCAAAAATTACTTAAAAACCAGTGTAAAAAGTTGTTAGAATAAGCTAGACGCTCAAAGCATGTCATCTATATGGTGTTTCCGTAGTATGGGCGCTTTTAATTGCAACAACCTTAAATTCAAATTTAAGAATTAAAAGCAGTTGGTAGGCTACGCTAAAAATTGATGGCTCCAAAATTTGGAAGCTTTACTATATCTAGTTTTGGAGATTAGCACGAGTTCACGAGGCTTGTTCTATATTTGATAAATGTCTTACATGTTTTTCAATATTGTCCATAGTTTGCAAAATATACGTTTATCTGAAGCGAACTGAATACTTACGAAGAACATTCGTTTTCCACAGTGTTGCAGTATAGCTGACGGATCAGGCACGATTGTGAGTTGAGATATTTGACCCTGGGAGAGACACAAAATGTTCTGTCAATACATGGAAACAGATACCTCGAAGTTCAGAAATCTAGCCCATAAACACAATCACTTCAACAGAGCCTCTTATCCAACTCAGGGCGTCATCAACGAAAGAATACGATCAAGGGGACTAAGAATTTAAAAGGCTCTCTTTATCGATTGGCAAACTTTGATCTCCGTTGGTTTAATGTGAAAATTCACCATTTACCAATTACTAGAAAAACATCGCTCAGAAGGATAATGCACAGTAAGAATTCTATTCAATCTTGGGAGATAATTGGTGGAAAAATTTCAGAGGACTACCATCGATCATTGATCTCATCGGTAATGCAAGCCTGTTGCTTAATTCATGGTATACTTATTTGGCAATCTTATTCAACATGGTAGCCCTGTCACTCAAGACTGATTTTCAGGGGGGATGTGACAAAAAAATTTGAGATATAATTCACGTGCAATTAAACATAAATAATTTACTTGCTAAAATTTATCATATTACATAAAATAAATCATTTACTCACGGGAAAGTTCCGACTTGCACCTTCGTTTTCATCAGCTCCAATGTACACAGCACCAAATATATCAAATGAATCTGATCGTCTTGTACGAAGTGCCACTTTGCCAATCTGTGCACACCTATCTGTCACAGTTAACAATGAAGACGTGACTGAGACCCCAATCTGGTGCCATACATCTTTCTTAAAGTCCGCTGCAAATGAGTGAGTGACCCTGTCGTTTGTTACGTCATTTTGACCGCCATAATGAAACGTGATGACTCCGGGTCCAAGTTTTAACCCCATCAACATTCGATTGTTTGCATCGTATAACGTGAAGATATAATGCGGAAGATAAATCGCTGCTTTGAACCGAACCAAGATTGAGAATTCGCTTGGGAACTGTTGTGGAAATAGTAGATATGTCATTGTGTTGGGAACGAAAGAGGGGCCATCACCATGTAGTATTCCGTCTCTAAATTGCTTCCTTTGCCTCGTATTCATGTTTTCATTTTCGATGCTTTTCAAAACATCGACACTTCCTGCAAAAATGGTATATAAAGATAGTTAAGCAAAAAAGAGGACAGTTAAAAGTGAAATAACTCTTTCCATTTGAAATTAGCCTATCAATGAGCCCACTCAAGCTTTCTGCATGGTCAATAAACGAATGAGAACACTTTAGAATTTTTTTTATCTATTAAATACTGCGTGTTCAATAAAAAAGCCACCCATGTTTCATTCACTCTAGTGAAATAAAAAAGAACGATGGACTTCATGTCTAAAATATTTCAACCTTGATTTTGATACCATGATTTTTATTTTAGATTTGATGCAACCTTAGTTATGAGTTATTTAAGATAAGTTGGTAAAGTTGATAAAAATGGGAGAAATCTCTCTGTTTTATTTTGTAAGAGCATAACAGAACAACTTGGCAAAAGGAAGTCCCGAAATTGTTCTGTTCAGAAAGCGAGATCTCTCTGCATTTGAAAAGCCCTGTTGTGTATGGAACAAATTTTCGCCATTTGAAAGCACTGAGTCTTAAATATGGCGTATCTTGCCTTTATACGATTATCCATAGATGAAACGCTTCGAGATTCTATAGCAAGACTTAGCAACAAACCCAAGCCACACTTACTTTCTAATGCTAATACCGAAGAAGCTTCGCCTATATAAAATTCCAACAGTGGAAGATTTCACATTTATCTGGACGCTGTACATGTAGTGCTTTAGGCCTAAAGGCATCTGGATTGAATCTTTCAGTTTCTGGTATTCGCAACTGACATAAAACTCTCAGTTCAGTACGTTCATAAATCTATTTGATGGACTACATCCCATCTATCAATGAATCAATCGATCACTCAAGCCAACCCAATAAAGAGCCCTGTTAACGGTGCATGATTTGCTACAAGTACCTGAGTGGATTATTTAAAAGGAGGCTATTGTTATACTTTAAAGAGTTTGTGGTGGCCAGCCAAACTGAAATGAAGTCCAAAAACCAAACTTCATCAGGTATAAAGGTTGAGACTCCTATTTAACGATGAGATCTAGTTTCAGTAAGGAAATAGGATATGTGACGCAATTTCGCTCTTTTGTTGTTCGCAAGACAGTTGTTGCAAAAGAAAAGCTGAGCCAAACTCCTAGCTCCACTGGGTCCTAGCTCTACTAGAATCTTACCACCATTGGATCCAGTTCAATATAACGTAAAATGAAACAACTGAATAGGAATTAGGTTTGCAGATTCCATAAAATTCAATTTGAGATTTATTGCAAGAAATCTTTCAGTCCGGCCCCAGATCTTGAGAAGTATGCCAGAATGGTACTAAAAGTCGCCCTTAAGTTCTTCGAGAAATATTCACATTTGTTGCAAAATCTGAGTGAAAAAGAAATATACAAGAAGATGCAGTAGCTAGATAATTATTAAGTAGATTGGTAGATCATTTAAAATCGTAACCTACCAACACAAGTAAACGTATTGCATCTCTTTGATTCTACATGAGGTCCATGACAAATATCTTTTGCAGCGCATATTCTTGTTCTTCTACGAATACCGCCTCCGCAACTCTTCGAGCAAGTGCTCCACATTGACCATGGTCTCCATCCTTGAATGAGAAACGAAAACAATTATAAGTCATCGTGGACTTAGAATCAGCATTACCAGGAATGATCCCTTCAAAATAATTTCAGATGCTCTATAACTCCTGGCAGGAACCTACGGCTACAATTTATGTATATTTTCATAGGGAGTGCTGTATGTATGGACTGCTATACACTAGTAAATTATATCAACTCTGTCTTAAAAACAAGAAACGTTCCTTACAATAGCCCGAGCCTAATCAAGATTCGATAAAAGTAGGAAGTAAAAGCACTCGCTTTGCTCGTGCTTCAGTCTTGCTAGGTCATGCATCTCGGCCAGCAAATCAAATCAACTATCAGATAATTAAATGTACCCTGTTATGACAAAGATCTTGTCCTAAATAATATGATGTTCCTTTTTCCATTCGTTGTGCCTTACCCGCACTATGTGCCAACTAACTTCAAAATATTTTAATCAAGTTTGTCGAATTTCTAATAGACAACCCCCTAAAACTTCCATATTTTCACCGGTCTCCTCTAAACTCTAAATGTGTCTGGATACTGGCTGTGGGAAATTTCACACGATTAACCAAATTTAGCCCAAATCCTTGTAAATCTTATCGAAAATATACAGACCAAGAACTTGGTATTTAGTATTTATCAAAAACAGGATATGACTAACTTCACGTGGAAATACAAATATACATATCTTTTCAATATTGCCTAATTGAGCTTTCTATTTCCTCACCTGAAGATCATTGGCGTAGGGGGTGCCAACGTTTAGGGGGGGCTTAGCATGGATCTTGCCCGAACATGATGGCTTCGGTGAGGTAAAACTGCCCGAATGAAGCCTTAAATCTGATGAATTTTGCCTTATTAGGGGGGCTGCAGCCCTCCCAGCCCCTATGTCTCCTACGCCTATGCTGAAGATGTTACAAAATATCTCGAAGTTATCAAATAGACTCAAGTTAGAGTGTTGATTGACGAAAGTTGGACCATTGACGAAAGAAATAAAACAGAAAATTTTATGATAGGTTTGATAATCGAGTTTTGGTGATTTTTTTAACGTGAGTACTTTTTGGGACACCCGGTAGGAAGTAAAAACGCTCGCTTTGCTCGTGCATTGAAATTCCCAGCTCTTGGATCCCGTTCCAACAAATTAAATCAACTATCAATAATATAATATAGCCGGTTATGACAAAGATCCTGCCCTAAATAATATAATGTTCCTTTACTATTCGTTGTGCCCTACCTTCACTTATATGCCAACCAGCTTTGAAATGTTCATCAAATTTGTAGAATTTTTTAATACACATTCCACTAAAATTTCCNTGACTTATTTTAACCGGCCTCCTATAAATGTGTATGGATACTGGCTGTGAGAAGATTTTACACAATTAACAAAATCTAGCCTAAATCCCTGTAAATCTTATCGAAAATATGCAGAACAAGAACTTAACATTTAGTATTAATCAAAAACAGGATATGACTAACTTCATGTGGAAATACAAATATAAACATCTTTTCAATATTACCTAATTGACCTTTCTATTTCGTCACCTGAAGACTTTACAACAAATCTTGAATGTTTCAAATAGACTCAAATTAGAGTGTTGATTAGTATTGATATCTTTGGCTATAGACGTGAAAATATTTGAAGGATTTCACCCTACTCCGAGATATCATAATCAAATTAACGAGTTTGGAGTATCATATCCTTCGTGACATATCATGTCAAACACAAGGACGCACGTCATTTTTAGGAAAAAGAAATCAAGTCCAGCATAACTAAACAATATGTAACTGCATGTTATAATTTGTTACCAATAAACAACCCTTTTTTAATAAAAAATTATCTTTTTCCGAGCAGGGCCATTGTTTGTGGTACGCATTCCATTTTTACCAATCCTTGGACTATCTCGCCAAAGTGCTCGGCACTGATGAATTTTGGTAGGGGTACCAGTTTTATCCGTGCCATGACAAAAATTTCGTAATGTACATGAGGCTACAAGTTTCTCAGCTTTTTAGGATCTCAGATTTAAGTTTCTTAAACACAATTTTTTATGAGTTAAGTCGTGTATCTTTTATCGTATCCGCGAATTTTTATGGGACACCCATTAGATTAGAAGAAGCAATAAAACGACCACATGTGTGCATCTCGTCACAGTGCATTGCAGGACGCTTCTTAAACAACACGAAACGAAGTCAGGTTCTTGAAGCCGTTAATGATGTTCAAAATGCATTTGTTTACGTGGCTAGCCATCATAAAGCCAATTTATGAAATTTAATGTGGGAGATGCAAACCAAGCATCCTGCAATACATCATTCTAATGAGATTCGAACCTCTTTGCATCAAGCGGCCTAATTAATCAAGAGCTTAGATTTCCTAGTGACTAATGCACCTGAATGCACCCTTGCGAGCGAATACGTCGATCACGCCTTGTAATCTCGTTTACGATCTGCGACTAACTGTTTTATTGAGTTTAAAGGGAAGCTTTAAGGCTGTGTTGGTACCGAACTGAAGATTTTTATTCAATCAAAGAAAACTGCATCAATCTTTTAGGGAGCAGAAGCTTAGATTTCATAGTGACTAATGCACCCTTGGGAGCGAATACGTCGATCACGCCTTGTAATCTCGTTTACGATCTGCGACTAACTGTTTTATTGAGTTCAAAGGGAAGCTTTAAGGCTGTGTTGGTACCGAACTGAAGAATTTTTATTCAATCAAAGAAAACTGCATCAAAATTTTAGGGAGCAGAAACTTACATTTCCTAGTGATACGTCGATCACGCCTTGTAATCTCGTTTATGATCTGCGACTAACTGTTTTATTGAGTTTAAAGGGAAGCTTTACGGCAGTGTTTGTACCGAACGGAAGATTCTTATACAATCAGAGAAAACATTACTATTCTTATTAAGGGGAATGAGCTTAGATTTTCCTAATGACCAATGCGCCCTTACGAGCGAATTCGACGATCACGCCTTGTAATCTCGTTTACGATCTGGGACTAACTGTTTCATTGAGTTCAAAGGGAAGCTTTACGGCCGTGCTTGTACCGAACTGAAGATTCTTATACAATAAGAGAAAACTGTACTATTCTTATTAAGGGGAATGAGCTTAGATTTTCCCAATGACCAATGCGCCATTACGAGCGAATTCGACGAACGCGCCTTGTAATCTCCTTTACATTACAATCTACAGAATCTAAATACTAACAGTTTTATTTAAAAGGGAAACTTTGCGGCTTTTTTGGCACCAAGTTAATGAAAAGCTCCCCATTGGTCGACTAATATCAGCCAATCAGCATTCAAACCAAGAAAGTTGCAAAAATCGAATTGCCTCGAAGGCGAGTGGGCCTTGAGAGGTGTATCACTGTTTCAGAAAAGCGTTCGAGGTTTATGAAGACAGAAGGATTTTGGGGATTTTTAGGGCATTTTATGTTAAAAACAAAAGGCTTTTTGCAAAAGGCGTACGAGATTTTAAGGAGTGATATGCCCCTAGGTGGGCCCTTTCTTCTATGCAACAAATTCAAAAGAAATTGTGCGAGATTTTTCGCAATAACATAAATCGGCAAATGTGCAAAATATATATCTTAATTCTCAGCCAATAGAACGGTTGATGACATTCACGTGGGTTCATTTGAAAAAGTATGTAGAAATCTAACAGGTTATAATTTTGAAATTTGCGTGATGTCGTCTCTTTAGAGGGTATTAATGAATATGACCTTGTAAAGAGCGAATCAGACATGGAGACACCATTTAAACCTTGTAAAAATTCTTTACGCATAAATCAAGGCAAGGCTGGATCCAGATACAAGTTCCTTAAACCAAAATCAATGGAAGAAAAAGTGTAAATGCCATTATGCTGCTGTGTTCATTCAGTAAATAGTTATATTAAGCCTTTTTAATCGCGGTATGATATCATGCGTATCATTATTGCCGCTCAAGACATGAAAATACAATGTGCTTGGCGAAATGCGCAGAGACCATATCAGCGGGGAGGTGTCTGGATCCCGCTAGTTCTTAGTCCCTTTTCCCGGCTTAAGAGGTTAGATAAACCAACTACAGCCTCTCAGCTGATTCTAAGCAGGCACCATCTCTAAATAGTTTTAAACTATCTATTTAGAGGTGAATTTTTTCTTTCTTTTAACTGTAAATATGAACATTCTTGTAAATAGGTTTTAATATTATGGGTTTTTAATAGTAGTAATTATCTATTATTTTAACTTAACTTATATATCCCCTTGAAAATCATCTCTGCTGAAGGGCAACCCTCAAAGGAAATATGAAATATAAAGCAACAGGCTAGTCTTAGGCCACTCTAATGTTCTTTTACGTCAATTTAGCAAAGAAAATGCCTTGGAAGTATTATTTAGGCCATCTGCTGGGTCTTCTAAAATGTTTGATCATCTTGAATTTATAGCTGCGTGGATGAAGTTTTAATAACTTCATCGGATGAAGATATTAAAACTTTAAGTTAGACATCAAGAAATGAGAATAACGCCTTTCTTAGTTCCTTTCACCTTTACTTTGTCACAAGGCTTGGCCAAACTGTTTTGGCCAAACTGTTTGGCCCAAACATAGGGACAGTTTCTGGGACACCTCGTTGTAATATGGATTGACTAAACTAGTGAAATCAAATCTCTTATCGGATCGGAACAAATACGAAATGTGTAAAAGCATAAGCGTACGGGAAGAAAAAATCTAGGGGGGCTGCCGGATAAAAAGTCTATTGTTTACGAAATTTTTTGCCCGACTTACGGCGGATTATTGCCCGAAATAAGCAGATTTTTCTAAATTTTCGAATGTTGGGGCGGCTCGTACGCTTATGTGTAAAAGCTAATTGAAAAATAAGCTGAGAATGCGAAACAAGGTCTAAAAGGTTTTGATATCACTTGAAGGTGCTAGATCAGTTAGATCCAATAGATCAGCAATATCCATTTGTCTACAGAAGCTTTGGCCAGTCTCCCTTGAGAAAGTAGGTTTTTGTCAGCAAGTTAATCTTCCTTGCAGAGATACAAAAGCTTCAAAGCCAAGAAAGGATTTTATGGACTCATGAGGATTTCTTGTGTTGACTGAAAGCGAAGGGAGTTCCGAGTTTAGATTTACTGAGTGATCTTTGGTGTGAGCATTAAAGACCTTTTATGGATAAATATTCCAAGGGTGGGCATGTGCTGTGTTTTTGATGGTCCTATGTATGTCCTGGAAAAACGATTTCACCAACCTATTTTTTAGCTTACCAGTACAAACTGCGCTCTTAAAAAGACTGGTTTTGGGGACATACATTTTTATAAAACTCCGATAAAACCTAATTTTGAGGACAAATATTGACCAGCATTGAAGAACATGAACAATCCAAGTTAGTTGCAAAATGACATTGTTGAAAAGAGTTCAAAATAAACCTGATTTTAGGGACAGACATTAACATAGTATGGGAGAAATAAACCGGTCATGTGGACATACATAGGACTACTGCCCTCACTGCAACATGCCCACCCCTGGTCCCCTGGTATTCTTGTAGTGTTGACTAGAAGAAATATTCAACTACAAATTTCAAACGGGAGAAATGCTTGGTGTGTGTTAGATGAAATGTTTACATTAAGGATCCAAAAACTCCCCTTGTTTGAAAAAAGGGAATACAAATTTTCCTTCAGTGCTAATCAACGCGTTTTCGTTCATAGTTAGAAGACTAGGATCGTGGAATACTCGATGTATTCGATGTATTCGATGACTATATGTAAAATACTACACAAATTTTCAGTATTTAAATGCTCTTCAGGTCTTCAGGACATTCAAACAAGAAGAAAAAAGTACGTAAGAGCAGTACCCCTCGAAGCAGAAAATGACTCGATTCGCAGTACATGGTAATTCGAACTCTTGAGAGAGGTAAAATTTTGTTTATATTAAGGAGTATTTCCAGTTATCCAGAATTATGGCCTACTCCAGAAAAAAGGGATACCTTGAACAAAATTAGATTTACAAAACAAAAGCTAATCTAAATCCTAGCTTCGTGAAGCAAATTTAAGAGGAGAAAGAACAGGGCCGTAGGAAGCATCTTAAACATTGGAGGGGCACGACACTTTAAGGGCACTTTTTTCATTAAGCTAATAGGGCATTTCCTCAAACAAAAAGGGCAATTTCTCGATTATTGCAAAATCTTTGGGGGCACGTGCCCCCAGTGCCCCCCGGTTCCTACGTCTCTGAGAAAGAAATGCTTTAGGTGTTCTGATAAACTACAACTACCGAAGGTGGAAAAAACTTGGAACAGATACGGTCAGATTTATGGGGGAAAAGTATAGGAGAAACTACCTCCAGAACTGAAAAATTCAGACTCCCTTCAGATATTCAAAAGACTTATTAAAGCCCTTAAATGTCAAGCATGCAACTGCAGATTATGTAAAATCTTTTATCCTAGTTTAGGTTTCATATTGTAAACTGTATTTTTCTTTTAAATTAGAAGACCATGAGATAGAGACGAGAGTTGGGACTAAGTTGTATTTATTGCAAAAGACAACTTACAGAATACTCCCATACGATTAATACTAACACTAACAGTACAAATACGACAANATTATTGCAAAATCTTTGGGGGCACGTGCCCCCAGTGCCCCCCGGTTCCTACGTCTCTGAGAAAGAAATGCTTTAGGTGTTCTGATAAACTACAACTACCGAAGGTGGAAAAAACTTGGAACAGATACGGTCAGATTTATGGGGGAAAAGTATAGGAGAAACTACCTCCAGAACTGAAAAATTCAGACTCCCTTCAGATATTCAAAAGACTTATTAAAGCCCTTAAATGTCAAGCATGCAACTGCAGATTATGTAAAATCTTTTATCCTAGTTTAGGTTTCATATTGTAAACTGCATTTTTCTTATAATATTGTATGTATTTATAAATATTTGGCTTTTATTAACAATTATAGCTATAATTTCTTAGCTAACTTTAAATGAAAGAATTAACAATAATAAAACTGTTCGTAGTATCGAGCAGTTCTAGATTCAAGTTTATCAATGCTCAAACTACGGTTGTAATGGGCTGGTATAAATATTAGAATCTTCACGTGTGGGCTTCATCGCCAAACAAACGACAATATTTGATTTCAATAATAGTACTCCCAGAGACCATAACAAAATATTGATGCAAAAATCCAGTAGTAGAAATCAGAACTACAACTCTCGCATATGATGATGACTGGTGTGGATATCAAAATCTTTCAGTTTGGACACCCATCATCAAACAAATGATAATATTGCTTACAGTACGCCTTAAAATTTAAAAAAGCTTGGACAAATGGTTATTGAATTTTCCTTTTAATTTGATATCTCGAAGGGAACTTCAGGTACTTCGATATTATTCTATTTGCATGATTTTTGATAGCGTGATTCTTTTCAGAATTACAGTGTTTTTCTTCTTATTGTAAGAATTTATGAAAAGTTTGATCGTAAATCCCTAAATTAATAGAGGAAGGACCGTACAATCTTCAAAAATATCATAGTCAATTGAGGTCTACAGTATGGCGGTAAGCAGAAATCTGTCACTTTTCTGGTTTACGATTTAGCACTTTGATGACGTCACAACCTCAAAATCGGTAAGACGCTGAATAATCAAGATATCAAAAATCCCCAAAGTAGAATTATTGCAAAGTACCCAAAGTTCCCTTCGACCCAAAGGAAGATTTGACGCTTATGCTACACTGGTATTAGACTTATTACTAGGACTCAACGTAATAAGTCTACACTGGTATAGACATCAAAAGCTTTCCGTTTTGGCACCTATCATCAAACATATGACACTATTTGATCTGAACCAGAGCACTCCCCAGAGGCGCTCCAAAAAATGACGATACAAACATTTCTGTGATATAAATAAGAAAAATGTCTCTTGCATATAAAGACTGTTATAGATATCAAATCTTTCCGTTTGGGCACCTCTCAATAAATATGGCAGCTGAATATTTACATGCGATTTAGAGCTACCGGAAAAGTTCATGGGAAAAATCTGGAAAGATCTTACTGTTTGCACACGACATACAACAACAACAAAAGAAAAACAAATATTCTTTCAAATGTCTTAAAATAAACTGGCGACGTATCTGCAAATATTTATGGAAAATTATCTTTGAATTAAATCTAGAAAGTGAATGATGATGACAGAACATGTTTCTACTGCTACTGTGACCTTCATTAGACATTCCTATGCACTCTACATACAGGCCTCAGTACTGAAAGCTGCTCGACAACATGTCGTACCAAACATGTTTCTACGATATCTGTAGTAAAAAACAAAAGCATTTTTGTATCAGAAACTAAAATCTGACCATGTACTGAAAATTCTTAAAATTCTCGTTAGCTGAGAAAAAAGTTTCGTTTCTTAGAAATTTCTTCAAATTCTTGAGTTTCTCGAAAGTTTCTTCAAATTCTCGTCCTTTACACCGGCGGTAGAACTCCTGTGCTTTCGAAAACATTTCACAGCAATTTCATGAAACTATGCCTCTGTCTAGACATTTACTAAAGTAATACCATAGTTAACTATGGTAATACCAAGAACGGCACTAAAACAGAAACAAGCGCAAGAAACAAGCGCAAGTATGCTTTGGATTTCCTAGACTAAATGAAACAAGTTTCTCTCAATTTTTTGTTGTCAACTTATTTTAATTCGAATATATAATAATACAATAGCTTCTTAATTATAAATAAAAAGAAACTAATCTAATTCGAATATTTACAATCAACTGAATCATAACCAAATTAAATAAACAAATGAATATGTATGATTTTAATATGTTTTTTGTTTTTTTAATATGTTTTAATATGATTTTAATTTGTTTCCAGTACTCGTGTTTCTTAACTTTGTGGTGATCCGAAATTAAGAGATTCGGTGAATGATTTCGTACAGCCTTTCGTGTTTTTCTTACACACCCGGTTTTTGAATTTAGTTTCTTCTTACGTCAAAGAAAAAATTCCTCTACGATGACGAAAGAATTCGTAGCAAAAACGCCCAGAAAACGCCCTAAAAAGAACGCCCTAAAAAGAACGCCCTTAGGATTCTGGGGGCGTTCAATACTCCCAAGAGCACCAACAATTCTTTTATAATGACTCGANGAAAGTTTCTTCAAATTCTCGTCCTTTACACCGGCGGTAGAACTCCTGTGCTTTCGAAAACATTTCACAGCAATTTCATGAAACTATGCCTCTGTCTAGACATTTACTAAAGTAATACCATAGTTAACTATGGTAATACCAAGAACGGCACTAAAACAGAAACAAGCGCAAGAAACAAGCGCAAGTATGCTTTGGATTTCCTAGACTAAATGAAACAAGTTTCTCTCAATTTTTTGTTGTCAACTTATTTTAATTCGAATATATAATAATACAATAGCTTCTTAATTATAAATAAAAAGAAACTAATCTAATTCGAATATTTACAATCAACTGAATCATAACCAAATTAAATAAACAAATGAATATGTATGATTTTAATATGTTTTTTGTTTTTTTAATATGTTTTAATATGATTTTAATTTGTTTCCAGTACTCGTGTTTCTTAACTTTGTGGTGATCCGAAATTAAGAGATTCGGTGAATGATTTCGTACAGCCTTTCGTGTTTTTCTTACACACCCGGTTTTTGAATTTAGTTTCTTCTTACGTCAAAGAAAAAATTCCTCTACGATGACGAAAGAATTCGTAGCAAAAACGCCCAGAAAACGCCCTAAAAAGAACGCCCTAAAAAGAACGCCCTTAGGATTCTGGGGGCGTTCAATACTCCCAAGAGCACCAACAATTCTTTTATAATGACTCGATCCTTTGCTAGTACAATGTCGGAAGAAATATGGGAGTGTCAAGCAAAATCAAAACTCTGGAATTTTCGCATGGATTGATCTTATTTGTTTTGAGATAACCAGCAGATCCTTTCATTTCATCCACAAAATTCTCTAAAACTGACGATGACGAAGCAAACACTTGCTCATTGTGATCATTTCTCGGAGAAGAGTCGAAGAAACCGCCAAGAAAAATTTTGTGGTCTCTACAGACCGGGCACAGTTGTAAAAAAACTTTAAATTTCGTATCACTTTTGGAAGTTATAGCGTGATCTAGATACAATGGAAAGCGTAATTTTGTCTAGCTATACACACTGGGCATTTGCCTTACTGCTGTGTTGTAGAAGAAAGTAGTAAAGAAGCGATCTTTCCGCTTTTGTAAGACCAGACTATACTCATTATATAAGTCTCAGTATCGCTCATTGAATTGGATGGTTATCGCTCAAACTGAAAAATAAAATAAAAAATATTGAACGAATACAAGGAATCGCGTCGTAAGTCTAAGACCAGACTCCATAGATTCTTTCACAACCTTGCGAGCTCAAAATAGGTTCACATTCTGTAAGCATCTACAATCGTGAAGTTTCTTTCCTGATTCACCAATACCAATAAAATATATATTCTTGGAAACTAAATTTCGATTTGTCCAGCTTGTAGGATTTACAGGTTGACTAAGGGGGTGCAAGAAGTGATTTGTGATAAGTGATAAGTGATTAGTGATAAGTGATTTGTAGTATTTTTGGCTTTAAAATCTTGGGCTCTACTTGAAAACTTTATCATTGTATCTTGGCAAAAAAGAAGGCGTTGCATGAAATCTTAAAAGATGGCTGTTGCAAAGCTCTGGGTGTAAGGTGATGATACGATACACCACCTTTTGTAAGCAAAGCTTTATGAGAGCATTTACTCCACTAGTGGCAGATGAAGATAGAGTTTCTATACCAAGAAGCCATGAAAATTCAATTGGGATAGTGCCTGGCTAATGAATAACACTTGTAAAAATGTCAAAAGATGTCCAAGTTCTCAAAGTAACTGTGGAGGAGAGCATAGGTTCCAAATCTTTAAACAGGTTGGTGTAAAATGTGTTTCTTTGAATTGAATGGCTTCAAAGAAACTTGAGGTACTTTGCTATACAGTAAAGTCCCGCCTTTAAGAAACCCACTTTTTACCTCAGCCTATTGTTCTTCTTTAATTACCCTATTGTTTTCCTATTGTTTTAGCAAAAATTCAGGGTCTGAGTTTCTTATAAAGTGGTTTCTTAAAGGCGGGACTTTACTGCATATCTTCCGTTGGACATTTTAAAAATCTTTAACATTTTCAGAATTAGAGTGTTTTTCTTCTCTTTTAGGAATTCAAGAAAAATTTCCAAAAACTTAAAAGATCGTAATTTAAAATTGTTTTGAGAAAACATAGAATACCTTTCAAGGAAACCATAGTCTATAAACGTCTACAATATGTTATCAAGCACAAATCTTTCACTCTTCTGGTTTACGATTTAGAAATTTGATGACGTCACATCCTCAAAAGAGTTGAAATATAGAATACGCTATAATTTCGAAAATTTTTCAAGATTTCAGAAAAGTCCAACGGTAGAATTTTAGCAACTAAAAGTTTTTTCAAGCCATTCAATTCAAAGAAATAGGTCCTAGAATTTTACACCGACCTTTTTAAAGTTGCTTAAAGATTTGGAACCTATGCTTGGCTGAGATATAGTACCATAATCAGAATTACTGCAAGGGTTCCTCTAAAACTTGGGATTTGGCTTATCGTCGCAATCCCTTTGTTACCCGATATAAAAAAGCAAGCAACAAAAATCAATATTTGATAATGTTACTGAACTTCAAAATTTCTTTGTGTTCATTTGTGTCTACTGAACAATTTTAAGATTTTTTACTGAGCTAAAATAACAGGATCCAAAAAAAATCCATGAAATGTCTTAATCACTTGTTGAATACGCTGTCTCTGTGTCTGTGACTTATGATAAACCGAACATGGCCCTAACATGTTGTCCATATTGGCTACAAGGTATATTTGATTGCAGTTTGTGGGTTGCGAAGCCGCAGTTTCATTTGCGGATCACCTTTTTCCTATTTATATCATGATTTACTATCTTTAAATGAATGAATATCTCAGAATGCAGAAACACGTGTTAAATCTTTGTTTTCAATATGACCCAACTGAACCATTGACGGACGTCACCAGTTGGAAAAAAGTGCAAAGCTGAAAATTTGAAACTGACTCGAAGCAGACTCAAACTAAAAAAAAGCAATATAAAATTGCAATAAAGATGGTTTCAAATCATGTTTCACCATAATCCTGGGGTATTAGCCTCTTTGACGATTTGACGATTTGACGCCCATGCTAGGGACATGCAGTAGCAGTCAAAATGCTTCAATGTGAATTCAGCTATAAGATGGCCATTGAATTACAGACTGAATCTACGTCGCTTAAATCCAACGAAAACTCAACCAGAGCATCTAAAGTCAACATCCTGTCTCGATTTCTAGTCGCAATCAGGAGATCGGGCCGTCTTAAGCCAACATGACAGCGCCAGTTCCGATCGAAAATAATCAAGTTATTCCTCAATCCCACGCTAATTTCCCAAATGAGCTTTCAAAAATACCGTTTAATACCACAAAGAAGATTCTCTTTAATTAGCATTTAATGATTTTGCGAACGGTTTAAAGCAGGGCTAAAGGAATTACTGTGACCAAAGATTGGGTCTGAGAAGGAACCTGAAAGCACATGATGAATAAAATCATTGCAAAGATGTCAAGAGCTTTTCATTTACGCATAAGATTATCTTATCCAGTCCTGTTTGAAGACCAATGCAACGTAAATTAATATATTCCCTAAGTTCTACTGGTTTCTGAACAGATTAAGAAAATTAGAATTTTGACAGGAATGGAATTACTGCGTCAGCGTCATTTTTTCGTTTGACAACAAAGGAGAAATGCGAAAGATCATAGAAATAGAAATTTTCTCACTGATCGCGAATTATGTAGGCTACCAAATATTTCACAATGGTAAAAAATTGTGGCAAATGGGACCGAGGGCCTAAAAATTAGTCTTTGTTGGAGCCGAGGCCTTTTAAGAAATCGCTGTTGCACATGGCCGCAAACTTTATTTATTTATTTATTTATTTATTTATTTATTTATTTATTTATTTATTTATTTATTTATTTATTTATTTATTTATTTATATATTTATTTATTTATTCAAATTTGTGAGTTGACTAGTCAGCTGTTGCAAGACCCTTTGTTTGCAAAATATCAGCAGTATTTCCATTGTGTTTTTGTTATTGTGGCATTTCACACATATTTCGTTGCAAATTTTTCTCCTTTTAATTTGCAGTAAATATATTTCCTGTCGTTGCAACGTTTTTATGTTCATTTGCAGGACGAAAATGCGCTGTGGCCAAACAAGTACTTTGAGGTGCAAGAATGTTTGCGAAAAGCTCTTGAACTGTGGAAGACACAGGTGTCAACAACAGTGCCATGAAGGTAATTAGATCTACTTCATAGGTCAGTGGGTCATAGGTCATAGGTCAGCTCAAAGAGAAACTAAATGAATGTTTAAACAATTATTTGATTTACAGTTTAAAGATAGTCATTGGATTTAAAGTCTGTCTCAAATTAGATGTCACGTGAGATTTGCGATACAGTAGAAACCCGCATAAAAGAACCTAGTTTTTTAAGAACCTTGAGACTGAAATTAAATGATTAGAACTTTTTAAATAAGAATCCCGAAGAGGCTGAAATTGCTGTTAAGGTTCTTATGTGATAGTTAAAAAGATGGTACTTAACTTGAAAACTGCAATTTTTTTCCAACAAAAATTTTATTAAAAAGAAATATATTGAACAACTATTCAAGTGGTGGAAGGAATGGACTGGAGTCTCTAAAAAGTCATTTTCATTGTACCAAATATAAGAACCTTTTTAAGAACCTCACAGGCTGGACTAGTATGGCATCAGTTAATCAGGTACCTCATTCAGGCTGCCTCAAGAAAGCCTAGGTTCTTTTATGTGTGTTTCTACTGTAACGCAAGACTACTTATACAAAACTCGTTCAGTTGTTTTTATTCGTGGGCATTTTCGCATGACATCTATTTTGAGACAGACTTTAATTTGTTTTTGAGATTCTCTTTTTGGATCTTTTAGGAAGTTGCAATGAATGTGACATCATGGAAACTCAAAGTATGTATGTCGTTTTTATAAAGGTAACCATGTTTTCCGCTCTAATGAGCATAGCAGCAAGTTGTTGTTTCCAAAACCACCCTCCTCAGAAATCAATTGATTTCTCGAATTTTATTCGCCATATCGAAAAGCTGTAAGAAGGATGTCGTTCTGCACAGTCTTGGCAATCGAAAGATACATAAATGGTATTATTACCCAACAGATGAGCCAACAATGGTCCGAAAATTGTTGGCTGTCGATGTCGGATCACTTGGCCACCCTTGTTGGATCGCTTGGCCACCGTGTTGACAGGCCCAACAACTCCAAACAATAGGAACTCCCATCAGGGACTTTTTTATTTTGACCATTTCAAACGTCATTTCCAAAAATTTTTGGGCCTAACAGCAAGGTGACCAAACGATCCAAAAAGGGCGGCCAAACGATCCAACACTGACAGACAACAATTTGGCGGGAGAAAGTAGGCTGAAATGTGGGATCATTTGGCCTGGAATTAATGCCCAGGGCTTATCTTTCAACAGTGAGCAAAATATTGGGCCACCATCAGTTTTCAGAAAGAAAATCTTCGGCGTGAAATTTGGCCACAAATCTGTGACAAATAAAGTTGCTATTCTCGATTTAAATCGTAAACTAGTTACGGTGAATTCTGCAACCACCATGTTTCAAATACTATTAGTTTTTTCACTTGTGATACACCATAACGAAGACTATTAATTGTTAAACTTTATACAATAGAAACACACTAAATGGGATTCATCATCCGTTATAGTGGAGCAGTGCAAACGTAAAGCAGTGACCCAGGTTTGATAAAGTTTGGGCAGGAAAGCCATTGCAAAGTTAGGCCCATAAGGATGTCTTAATAGAGAAATAATTGCAGATAAGTCCAGCGTCTACAACTAGTGTCTACGGATCCTTTTCATTTTGTGTCTCATAAGTGAATCCCTTCAGAAAATGTCACGACTAAGGTGATTGGCTAAACGGAAAGACTTGTCTTCTCATGTTCAAAAGCACGTTACTATTAAAAGACGTTGGCCTATCATGTCATAAGCGAAGGATAATACTGCTGCGGTAGTCGTTGGGAAGGAAGACGCGTATTGTGTACTTTATGTCAATCAAATTAATCATATCGGATAATATATTTAACAAAGACAATTGTGGGTTTTAATGGCATCGTTAAGTGGTTTAAGCGAATTAAGCTTCCATATTTCGTAATTAGCGAGTATTTATTTTCTCCTCTATTTTCATAGTATACCACTAATGATAGCAAAGGACAACGCCCATGTCCATATTTAGTAATTTCCCAACATTCTGTATTGTATGGCGTATGCTACGCACTTAATGAAATGCAGTTAATTAGATAATTTGGAAGCAATTTCCCACAATGCAACGATATCCTCATCATTTGACAAACTTATATTGACTCGTCAGACATGACTCAAAACATTACGCGACTTTCGAGATGACTGACGGAAATTTTCACCGTACATATTCTTTTATTCTTGGATTTGAAACTGATGAAAGAACATAACACACTTGTACTCTTTTCGTGCTCTCTGAAATAGTCATGGACCATTGAAAACCTGTTAGGACTGTATTCAGTAATCAGTATAGTTGCAAATAATGCAAACTACAACATTGCACTTTGGGGACGTTTTAGCACTTCCGTTGTTCCTTCATTAGCAGTATAGGCCTAAATCCTAAACATTTAGGAAGTCGATAAGTGACGATATCCCAGATAGTGTGGTTTTGTAGATTTTGTCATTTAACTAAGTAGGTACGTTGCTTTGATCAATTAACATCAAAGCCCAATTTACTTCGAATCCATCATGTAGCTAGATTAGATTTTCGAGGACGTTTTCATGCCTTCAGTCGTTCCTGAACAATCAGTACTTTCCCGGGTGCTTTCCAAACATTATTTAATGGAAGCTCGTATATTCTAGGTTTGTCATGTAATAAACCAGGCACGTTGCTTTTGTCAATTAACAGCCTAGCCCTAGTTTAACATGGAAAGCATCCTGTAGTTAGACTTTTAAGGACGTTTTAGTACTTTGACGATAATATCAAAGAGCGCGATTTTTGTGGCTGTCTCCTGGTTAATTCACCATCTTTCACTGCAAACTATGTTTAAATCATTGATAATTTGTTTGGGGTTTAGCAAGCAGTAAACCTTCATATGTCAAGTGTGGTCCAAAACGTAAAAGGTGTTTGATGGCGGATTGAGCGCGGTTTTCTCACTTTCAAATATCCTTTTCATGTCGATTGCGTTGAAGAAATTAAAGTGACACCTCACTTTATCGTCAGTGCATTTAGACTTGACCTTTCCTGGGACATGAACCTTTTGATCATTCTGAAAGGCGATAAGTAAAATTCACATCAAAGAACAAAACATCTCGTCATCATTTGCAGTCGATTTTCGTTTAGCAGGCCAATTTCCACGACCATTTGAATACTGCGGACAACCGAGTTGAAAAAACCTGAAGTTTTAATAGGATAGGGGACTGGAGATTTTCGTCATCATGTCTACTCAAGGCCAAAAGTCATTCAGAGATTTTAGCAAACAAATCTTGTGACAAGATAAAGTTTAGAGAATTTTTGAGATCATGGGTGGGTCTACAATGGGCGGGTCTACAATGGGCGGGTCTACAATGGATGGGTTTTTACTAAATGGTTTCGTGGTACGAAACGCTTGGCATTGCTGCTTCAGTAGAGCTTTACAATCTTATTATAGTCATCTGGTTATTACAGAGACAAAATAAAATCTCCGTGAAGTTAAAGCTGTTCTGCTAAACACACCTAATGCATGAAATAACGGAATCAAGTAAGTTAGGAATGACAGAGTTGCTATTCTCGGGAAAAATGACCGACTTCTTCTAGGAAGTGCCTGGACCTGCTACAAGCCTCTCTTCAGCCCACTCAAAGGAGAAAATAGGAAAAAAGAGAAGAGATACTCGTAGCAAGTCCAGAAAGAGCCCTGCTACCATGGGCAACACGGACACTGTTTTGTTAGAAATTGTGATTTTGCTCACCCAAATACTGTGTGCTTCTCCTTCAATGCGTTAGGCCTTCAACATTCGTATCGAATCGAATAAACCACGAACATTCGAATCGAATAAACCACCAACAGCAACATTCCACCTCCCAAGTTTCGTTTGAGGTAAGAGGCGGAATGTTGTTGTTGTTGAGAGGCGGAACATTTCCCTTAAGAGCAATAACCGGTATAGGCTAGGGCAAGGCAAACTAGAAGAACAATTTAGGGTCACAGAGTACTGTGGGACAATGTCCAAGAAATGACAATCTGAACTCTTCAAAGGTAATAGGCAAAGGTAAATACGTCAGTCTATAAATAAAACAGCGAACAACATACGCACTCTTCGTCTCCTTATTAGCTCACATACCAATTTCAACAATTTCAATAAATTTCTCTCTCGTCCATCCCAAACCCCTTGTTCATGAACACACCTTTTAACCCTGCCGATACCCCAGGTTCTAGAGCTCGCAATATAAATTGTACCTACAATCCTGGACATAATATGTTGAGAAAGTCTGGGCCCCCCTTCCCCCCGTTCAATGTTGGTTATGATGAGCTGACGGTTGCTGCTTTCCTCAAAAAATGGACCAACATTGAATGGGCGGAAGGGGGGCCGATATCGGGACATAATTTCTACGTACTGTCGTAAGTCGCTTGAAGTCGTCTACACTCAGTGACAATGTAAATTTTTCTCAACAAATTTGTCCAGGATTGTAGGGCAACTTTTTAAAGTATACAACAGATGCAAAACTACGGCGAGAAGGCTCAACAGAGACTTTTTCTACCTTCTGTTTACTGTTATCTCTCACCTAACGTTAAGGTTATGAAAATCTCCTCTTTCACAGAAACAGAAGTCAAACAAAAGTAGGTCAATGAAGAAAGCAAGCTATCATAGAACAATAGAAAGTCAAGCACCTGATAGCAATCAATGCGGTCAAGTTATTACGAATTTTCGTGTAATGGCGGCATTAAAGACTTATACTTATTTGAGCAAGGGCACGTGAAAAACAAATACTTTCTCTGTTTCACGCATTAGGAACATACGAGGAAATCCCATTGCAAACACAACTAAGAAACCCGAATATAATACATATCTGTCAATGTAACTCGCACAATAAGCAATAAATAAAACAGAAAATATATTCATTGACAAAATTAATATAAATCAAACTTCAATGTGGGTATAAATCAAATATCGAAGCCTTGTGTCATAATCGTGCAAGAAATGAGTTAAGACTTAGATTAGACAAAATAAACAACTAAAGTAATGAAGTGAGATTGATTGAAAATATTTTTGTTTTGCGTGTCAAAACTAGGTCAAAACCATTATCGTTCCTGTTTTTCAGAAATGAGATTTGCAACTTTTGTTTCATACACGTCTTTTTTTTACAACAAAAAACTAAGATTGTGAGCCGGTACTGGAAGTTTCTAAAATTATCAGATTTTGAGTACTCAAGAGTTTCTTACGAGTTTCTTACGAGTTTCTTACGAGTTCGATAACAATCTTCATATTTACTTCCTGTGCCCTCGTGATACATTTCAAAATAAAGTTTTTTGAAGCCTTTCCAATATTTATACAATACTCAAGTAGATACCTTCCGAGCAATATGATACAGGACAAGTGAAAATAAAGTAAAAATATGCTAAGGATTTACATGACTACAATAAATAGTTGCCTAAATAATTTTGTCCCAGTACTTGAGTTTCTTAATTTTTCAGCGATCTGAGAGTTTTATAAAGAGTTCCTTATAAACATTACGTGTAATGAAGTGAGATTGATTGAAAATATTTTAGTGCGTCGTTCCGTGTACCAAAACCATTATCGTTCCGGTTTTCAGAAATGAGATTTGCAACTTTTGTTTCACATTTCGAGATTGTCATCAAGGATATTCAACCTCAAAAGAATAAAGTTAAGTATTAACTTAATACCGGTGTTTTCGAGATAAACNAAAGTAAAAATATGCTAAGGATTTACATGACTACAATAAATAGTTGCCTAAATAATTTTGTCCCAATACTTGAGTTTCTTAATTTTTCAGCGATCTGAGAGTTTTATAAAGAGTTCCTTATAAAAATTACGTGTAATGAAGTGAGATTGATTGAAAATATTTTAGTGCGTCGTTCCGTGTACCAAAACCATTATCGTTCCGGTTTTCAGAAATGAGATTTGCAACTTTTGTTTCACATTTCGAGATTGTCATCAAGGATATTCAACCTCAAAAGAATAAAGTTAAGTATTAACTAATAATACCGGTGTTTTCGAGATAAACGATTTACGGAAAACAAGGAAAACAACACAATACTGCAAGCTCTGAAATATCGATTCAGAAAATATACTAACGGAAAATGATTAAGGAAAACATATCCTGTTCGTTGAGGATAATTCGAGTGGAGATGCCTTGTTTATTCAATTTCAAGGGGCATGCATGTAAAACTGGATGATAAACTGGAGATAAACTAACGTGTTGAGTGATGGACATCATTTCATCAATCACAACATTTTTAAACCAGCAGAAACCTACGTAGGAAAATTTCTGAAAATTACGTGAAATAAGAAAATTCAGCATGTTGCCACTTACCCAATGACAAAAGTATTGTATCTTCTGAGGGTGCATATAATAACTCTGCAGCTCCAAATGCTCCCAGGTATTTCGCAACAAGATAGCCATTTAGCTTATTAATACTCAAAAATAAGATATACGTCTCTCCAACATCCACTGAGGACCAACAGTGCCTTCTGTCTCCAAACCCAAGTGCTGAAATGACTAATTTGTCAGTTTCGTGAACTGCAGGTCCCCCTTTCTCTAGCAGCTCCTCTAACTCCGTCCATCCTTTCAAAATGGAAAGTACTTCAAAGTTCGCACCATAAAGTCGTAATGTGTTATTTGGTATTGGAAACGTACTAAGTGTCCTTGCTGATACTACGACTTGTGCCACTGCAGCGCGAGTTTCTAAGCTATGAGGTCTCCAGTTATTGTCCAGCAAAGTGATACAAGCCTGGCAAGTTGCAATGGCACCCAGTACCGTTAGAATTTTAACACTATTCATTTTGCTGTTATAAGAAGGGCGCTAACTTCTGTCAGCACCCTGTCAGGATCACGAATCCAAAGTTTTATCGCGGTGTAAGAACCTGAGTATGTTGGTAAATGTAAGCTAGTGTGTCCTCGCCACCACCGTTCAACGTTTAATAGCACTCCAAATTGTGCGTAAATATCCTTTGGCAATATCGATGGTATTAATCAAAGGTCTTCCGTGACATAGATCGACAGCTACAGTGAAGTCTTCTTCTCAATATCTAATTCTGTTGAGTAGCATTTATCCAGGGCAAAAACTACTTAAATATCGCCGCCGAATTCAGGGGGACATGCCACAGACGTATACGTGAGGAGCGGCGCCGGTGTAAAATATACAAAACCGCATTATATGGGAAGTAGTAAAGAAGGTGTTGACGTTTTAAACAAAGCCAAACATATAAACCCAAAATCGGCAGACGATTTTGACAGATAGAACCCCCAAGAATAACAAATAGCTATCTTATGTCTCCACGACATTTTACTCTAAATAAGATTTATTGGGAAGAAAAACGCTGTTGGTACCCCCCATAAGATCAACGCAAACTCATACATTTTCCTGCATGTAAGACGGGGGGACGATCTGCGAGTCAACAGTCAACTTTCACAACTTTGTTTCACTGATACCTTTTCCAGGACTACGACCTTTGTTTGCTTAAAACGTAAAAGGACGCCTCCAGAAATAGGTCTATGACAAAACCATTTTATTATTGAAATTTCACATTCTTTTATGTTTAAGCTGGGATTTTCTCTGGACTTTGCTAAAATTCCGCGAATCTGTCTCCACATCCCACAAGATACAGAGACTTTTGTTGTCCAAGAAGGACCGAGGAGGCAAACCGTTGACCGCTTTTTTGTGTACATCGATTGCCCCCGACTCAAGAAATAATCGAAATTGTGACATTTTTTAACAATACTTTGGTAAATATCTAAGTTCTAGATCCCGCAGTTAAACTCCAGTGGGACTCTTATTTCTTATTCAGTAGCGAATAATGTATAATGCGAATCCCATGGTGTGACATCAAGGGACATAAAACTCTGGTATTTCCATATCATCTTACAAGGTTTTTCATCTGTAGCTACGCAATCTTTCAAACGGTTAATCCCAACACTTTTGCAAAGACTTTTGTGGATTTCAAAAGCTAAACTGTTATTAACTGAAAGGGCTGCAGCAGTTCCGGGTCGTAATGCTTGCACTCAGAGACGTAGGAACCAGGGGCACTGGGGGCACGTGCCCCCCCCAAGATTTTGCAACAAACAAAATAGTTTTTTTTTTCCAGAAGTGCCCCTTTTAGCTTAATGAAAAAAGTGCCCTTGAAGTGTCGTACCCCCCCTAAGTTTAAGATGCTTCCTACGGCCTATAAAATTTTTTAACAGTTATGGCCTATCTTAACACTCTGGTTGTCAAAAATTTCTGGCGCAAAAAATGAGCGAGGAAATTAATATCTGTCTTACATAAGATGTCAGGTGAAATTTGCGATAACGCAAAATTAGTCATGGAAAACTCTTTAATTGTTTTTATTCGCAGATATTTTCACCGGAAATTTGATGTGAGATAGACTTTTAAAACTCTCTTCAAAATTTGATAGACATTCAGGGTGTGTTTGATTCGTAATTCCAAACCTACCAAATTCTGAAAACAATAGACTTCGCAGAGACGGAAATATATTTCCCAATCAAACACAAACATCTTTAAAACAGCATGTTTCGGATTCACCACCAGCGTTTTAGAATTTCTCCAAAGTCTGCCAAACCTTCTCACTTTTGGAGCAGAAGGTTCAGAAGCTTTCCAAAGCTTCCAAACCTACCGTTTTGAGAATTGCGGAGTCAGTCAAACGCGAATTCCGAGTCTACCAACTCTACCGTTTTCAGAATTGGTACCAATCAAACACACCCTTAATGGCAGAGGTGCAATGTCATTTTCCGCGACGCAAAAATCCTTTGGAAGACTTCGCAGTGGCCTTCGTCAAATTTTGGTTTCATCCTCCCAGCTACCCTGAAAATCTCAAAGAAACTATCCATGATAGCGATGAGCAAACATCCCATCCTGGATCATTGTCCATCTATATTGTCAGGAGCCTCCCAATCCAGAATTTATGGGCCTTTACTTCTTTCAATACGACCCCCAACGGTTCTTACAATCATGCCTCGAAAGAATCATATACGGTCCGGAATGACTTTGGGACAACGGTCAGGGATAAGTTGTGAAAACAGCACCGGTTCTCTATTATCTGTAAAGTCTATAAGGAACTTTTTGAGATAGTCAAGGATATTGTTTCCTTCGTCTTCTTTGTATTATGAAAAACCTCGACAATTTGAATTGTGAAATTTTTCGATTCCTATTACTCCAATGAAGTGCAAAGCAAGACGTTGCAACCAGTTAAAAAATGCAAGAAACATCTGACATCTGGACATCTTGACATCTTGACATCGTGTTGACATCTTGAGCGATTTTTTGCATGAAACCACTTCAAAAGATCCAATCTCCGCAGAATTGGATCCCGGTCTTCAAAATCACTTCAAAACCCTAGTTTAGTTACGTTCTTGTCCAGATGTCAACAGGCGATTGCGCTAAAGATGGCGTCAGAAAACTTTTCATCATGATCCTTTGCGTTCAATAACAAATCGACCAATCAAATAAAATCGAAATTCTTTCACATGCAAAAGATCATCATGGAAAAAATTCCCTAACGCCATCTCAGCGCAATTGTCTACTAACCCTAAGTAAACCCTACCTTACCCCAAATAAACCCTAACTAACCCTAACTTACCCTAACTAACCCTAACTGAAACCCCTTATCCAAAAAACCTAACCCTAACCCTTACCCCATGACACATAACTTGCCGATATTGAAAGCTGGTCCGCTAAAGTGCAGACTAGCCGAAAACACACCCTAGATCGTCCTAGGACCTGACTTAGGGTGTGTTTATAAATTCCAAACCTACCAAATTATCAAACACAAAAATCTTTAATACAGCAGGTTTCGGATTCACCACCAGGGTTTTAGAATTTATCCAAAGTCTGCCAAACCTTCTGACTTTTGGAGCAGAAGGTTCAGAAGGCCTTCCAAACCTACCAAACCTACCGTTTTCAGAATTTTGGGGTTAATCAAACGCGAATTCCGAGTCTACCAAGTCTACCATTTTCAGAATGGTTACCAATCGAACACACCCTTAGTGATAGCATGCATATGCATCAATGGGTATTTGTAGCCAACCCTTTGGACAACTTTACAACCCAAAAACACACCCCGGATCGTCAAAGGACCTGAATCAATTAAGGTCATCTTTAGAGGCGGGAAATAGGCGATGGCGTGCACAATGGCATGTCTTATCTCAAAATCATCTCGNGTTCAGAAGGCCTTCCAAACCTACCAAACCTACCGTTTTCAGAATTTTGGGGTTAATCAAACGCGAATTCCGAGTCTACCAAGTCTACCATTTTCAGAATGGTTACCAATCGAACACACCCTTAGTGATAGCATGCATATGCATCAATGGGTATTTGTAGCCAACCCTTTGGACAACTTTACAACCCAAAAACACACCCCGGATCGTCAAAGGACCTGAATCAATTAAGGTCATCTTTAGAGGCGGGAAATAGGCGATGGCGTGCACAATGGCATGTCTTATCTCAAAATCAGCTCGTTAGGCCTTGGATTTCATGTGTAAATGTAATCATTCTCTCAATATCATGGCTAATCTTTCACCTAAGTCTCACTTATCAGAGCCTGCTTACAGACTTTATCTAGTTTGATCAATATATAAGAATCTTATGGATGTGAAATAAGTCAATTTAGCTCTAAAAGAAATTGAGATATATCGACATGCTTTATCTGTTCAAAATATTACTGTCAATGAGCACGAGAAAGCAACGTGCATCTACCGCCGAATGATCACGAGGCGCGGTGGTAAAATCTTCAAAGCATTGTACGTACCTCCCAAAGTTTGGCTTTATCAGGGCAAACGAGACAATTTAGCAAGGACACGTCCGGACATGTACCTTTTTCCAGAGTCCAGAAAAAGTCACAGTTCCACGGCTGCGAGCCGGAGGAAGGTTGTCCTTGTTAATGTCAAATTCTAGGTCAAATTTGAGGAAGGTTTGGTAACATTTATAAGAAACCCAAGAAACCTAGGAAAATTTTGGGTCATTTTGGTAAAAGCAACAGGTTTATAAATTTTAGGATTATAAACAATGCGAGGAGTTCGAAAAAACTGGTTACTTGACTTGATAAACGACTTGATCAAATTGGCATCCAGAGGAAGGTTTGACCTTTTTCTGGAGTCTGCCTTTTTCGCATCTTTATCATCCAGTTTGGTTCACACTTGAGTAAAAACTTCTGATAACAAACTTGGATAACGCACTTTCTAAACTCTTTTTAAGCGCATTTGGTGAGCTATTGCTTCCAAATGGTATCAAAACTTTCGCTTCTATCCAAATGAGGTATATATGACATCTTCAAAAAGGCGGAACAAATTTCATTGAGGCAAAACTAATTTTGACGCTTTTTTCCGTCACATTTCAGATGCATTTCTAACGCGTTTTTACTCTAGCGTGAACCAAACTTACGATAACATTTTCCCAACGAGTCCTCTCATCCCAGCCGGCACACGATGTCACATATCGACGTCGATTAAACATCGATGATAAAAGTTGAAAAGATGTCGAGATATCAACGTTGGATAGACGTCGCTTTCTGACGTCGATTTAACTACCAGCTACCGTTCAATTGTCTACTGGATACATTCTACATTTTGGATACAGCAATAAATACATTCTTCTCTTATACATTCTTCTTAATCTCTCATAGAGATAAGGAAGACTTTCTATGAAAAATTAGTAATATTGATACGGCTTCAATAAAAATGGGTCATATTTTACTGGTGGTTGTCGATGCAACGTGGATATCTCGACATCTTTTCAACTTTCATTATCGACCTTATATCAACGTCGAAACGACATCACAGACGTTCCTGATAGACGTTTTTTCGACGTTGAATCGACGTCGATTTGCCGGCTGGGATATACAAGGGTCAAATTATTGCCGTTTGAAGGAAACGAAATGTGAAAACCCTGTGCTATGCATATTTACCGTATTTTGGCCTACTGTTATGGCCATTTCTGGTCTAGCCCTAGACTTATTACATGAATCCTTGTTTTCGCTTTATTCCCCCTAGCCATAACCCCACAATACCCATTCCGCTTCAAACAAGATCATTATATCAAGATCATTATTCGATGATCATTATTATTATATCAAGATCATTATTCAAACAAGTTTTAGCGGAATATGACTGTAACAATAAATAACAATTCAATTCAATAGAGCAAAACTTTGACTCATATCATCAGTCTAGTCTAGCCCTTAACCTGTGGCAAAGAGTAAGATGTCGAAATCTAAGTTAGACTTCGAGGAACAGGAAAATAAACCCTCTTTGGTTCTGTTGATCTTTATTTTTCCATCAGACTTGATCAAACCCAGTTACGTTTAAGGAAAACATTGTAGTACATTCTTTTTTTTTCACTCATCAGTTGGTAAAAACATGGAGGCGTTAGCTGAAACAGTTAACTGTCTGACTGACTGAGAATACCAAGACATTTATTTAACAAGTAAATGGTCGAAATGGAGGGTAGATTGAACTCTTTCTCTAAAGAATTTTGATAACGTAGACAAACGGTACTTTCTTACTGGGTGATTCCTCGGTGAATTTTTGGCTAATGAACCTTTTGCTTTCATGTGATCGTGTGATATCATGAAGTCTAGGTTGGACAGTCGTCTGTAACGCTGTAATGGTTTGCGTCTTTCAATCCAGCAAATGGTTTTTAACTTTCAAACATTACACATTAAGAAAAAACAGCGAACATTTATATCTTGTAATTGTAACTTATTTGTATGTATCATTGGTGATAACTCTTAGTCTATTTTGGCCTATGCACTATACGACTGTTGAAAGTTAGCATCTTTTAGGCCCATAGTTTTCGTTATATAGCCCTTCAAACATCTTAACTTTTCGAATCACCCGGCATTCAGTTATCCTCATCGTGCCACCCAAAAAAGTGGAAAGTTTGGAAAAATCTTTAAAATTTGGTGAGTGATCTTGGAAATTACGTTAAGTGTGGTTGTGTAAATATGACTTGATCAATTTTAGAGATCTTTTCCATTTATCTATTCCTGCAAGAAACCCTTATTTTGAGCAATATTGAAGCATTGACAAAGCATCGTATTTTTTGGCAAGAAGATCTCATCTGAAAGTTTGGGTCTTTAGTAATTTAAAAGATTTATCAAGGCAACAAGCAACCAGTATGGCGCTGTGCAATAAAACTTAATTTGATAATCTGACAAGTATGTTTCAAAACCACGTTGATAGTAAAAAAATCAAAAATTCCTGCAAATTCCAATTAATGTTTCTCTTGACATAACTGCACAAAAAGAAGATTCTCAAAATCATTGGTGATTTTCAAACAGTTTCAGTCGTTTTTAGCCACCCGTTAGTTGCACCTTGTTCCCTTGTGTCTGTCTGTGGCTGGCGGTTGAATGGTTGTTGCGGCAAAGAGGTAGGTCTCTATAGTCATGCAATGAGAGATACATCCGTTTTTGAATACTCCCTACCTTGCCAATAAACCCGCAACCAATTAGTATATATTTCTTTAATGATTTGGTGTATAAGCCTATAAGATTATAGTTGAGGAAGACATTTGGTTCGGAGAGATGTGACGCCTTAGACAGGATGCACATTTTGTGGATTTACAACTGTTTTTGGATCCTCATTAAATAACAATATACCTTCTTACTGGAACTAATACAGTTATAAATCAACTACGATTTGTTTTAGTGGCTTTTTATGTCTTGATCATGCAGTGTGCTTGTTTAATGGCGCCACTGCGCTGGAGGACGCCTCTTTGTAGCAGATTTATTATAGGCAAACGATGGAGAATGAATTATCGAGACCTGTTTTACATCAAGCGAATTTTGCAGGCGAAGAAAGCTGAGTTGCATGAAATTTGCTTTAAAATTCAAAACTGAGTTCCCACTGAGTGACTACTAAGAAAGATTGCAACGTTTTGAAAAATCACCAAAACTTGATAGAATCACTGAATTTCAATTTTCTGAATTTTGAGGATTTCTGTGAAGTGAAAATTAATACAATTACGATGCTTTATCAAATACCGAGGGTCCCAAAAAGCAGACGATTGCGCTAAAGATGGCGGCATCGTGGAATTTTCTACCATGTTCCTTTGCGCTTGAATGAATTTCGATTGATTTGATTGGTCGATTCATCATGGAACGCAAAAGATCATGGGAAAAATTCTCCCGAAGCTATTTTTAGCGCAATTGTCTATTCCCCACGTTTGGTGGATTCTAGTGGCACATCAAAGAGATAAATGAATTTGAAATTTCTATTTTCGCACTTCCGAATATCGTAAATTGATCTAAATATGATAGTTACGTTGGGTTGCGAAATTCCTGAGTTATTACCTTCAAAAGATAGGGTCGTGAAATCTTAATGAATTGCAGAAACCAACTAGACTGATTACATGAGTCTCCGTTTTCCGCATTGAATTGGATGATATTATGGCTTCAAACTTGTATGAGAGAAAATAAAAACATCAGATTGAAAGCATTGAACGAATACAAGGAATCACGTCGTCAGTCTAGAAACCAACCAGTTCCAGAGTTTGTTTGATGAGAGTATGAGAGTATACCGCGGGTGAATTAAAAAGTATGAGTGTTGGTCAAACTCTACGATCACAAGCTATCCACCAATAGTAATGGACAATATATAATTTAATAGAGGAAAGGCTACCTTAGATGCTTAAAATTATTTCATTAAAATCAGTCACTTCATCAAGGGCGGGCATGTCACACCTGGGATGATGGTCCTACCTCTATCCGAAAACAGGTAGTTCGCTAAAATTTACATCACCTTTGTCCCCAAAACCGGTCCTTATTATGACAAATTTCCGCTATTATTTTTCTTCAATTTGGCGGACAAGTTTTGAATTAAATTATCACTGAAGATGTTTGTCCCAAAAACCGGTAGTTTTCACCAAAAAATGCCGTTCGAAAACAGGTTTCTATTAAAGCACAAGTGTTCCAAAATTCCATCCTGTGCAGCAACTCCAAAGGATCTCCGACAAAAATAGGTTTGTCCTTGTCTTGTAGTCAACAGATAAGAAAACTGGTATTCTTCCGAATCTTTTGGTCAAACATGATGGGGTCAACAATTTTACCCTGCTTCGTTCTAGATAAATAGGCGACTTCGTTTGAAAAAGTTTTTGAAAATGCTTCAAAAAGGACTAGAAATATCCATCAAACTTTGTCTAATTTCCAGGTTAAAAACAATGATAGCAAGCATAAGCATCATCTGGAGAGTAAAACAAATGACAAATATGTGTCCCTTGTCTGTGAAATTATTTGCCTAGTTTCTTGAAGTTATAAATAGTTTCAGAACAGTGTGATCGATGTTGATGAAGTAAATTTTTACATGTAAGTTAGCCTTTTAACAATAAAATGACGTATAATATGTTGAAATTGGTGCATGTGCATCCAGATTTATGTGCAAGTATCCAAAAACTATTAAATGAAATCATTTTTTCAAACTTTGCTCAACAGAATTCCTCAAAGCACCCTTCAGCTTAAAATCATGTAAGGGAAAGTTAGGTTATCGAAAATCTTTTGCAAATCCCATTTGGTTTGCTCTGAAATAAATGAGAAACAAAACAAACGATAGCACCATGCTACTTTCACTATAAATGCTATCGAGAAGTCTCTGGTTTCAGCATTCGCACAAACTTGAAATTCAAAAGCTTGTAACTCCATGAAAATTCAGTGGATTTGCACGATTCTGGTGTCTAAAATCAATTTAAGATGTTAGGGACAGGGTTATCTTACCATGAAGCCCGTTCATTGTATCATTACTTTTTAATATTCAATCAAACGTCGAACAATTTCTTGGGACACCCTGTAGTCTTCTCTTACAAATAAATAATAGTTCCAGGTTTTTTCGTCACCCACCATATTGCATATCTGCTTCATATTTCATTCCCTTGGAATAGATTTTATTCAGCAGCAAAGTCAGGCAAGCAGATAGATGAATGAAAGGAATAAATTAAAGAACAAGAAATGAATGAATGAACGTATCTATGGGTGGGTAGATGAATGGATGAATAAATTAGCGAATAAATGTGCTTGATTACTCATTTCAAAAACCTGCCGAATTCTGAAATCGGTAATTTTTGCCAAAAATCATAATCAAAACAAAAATCAAATAAAATTACGTGAAATGATAAAGGAATGATAAAATGTTGGAAAGGAATGCCGTCTTTTATCTCAGTCTGAGGATCTCTCAACAGTCTGCCTAACATCCTGCTCTTATCGGGGCGAATCCTGTACGAGAAACTAATACTAAGGTTAGCAGTAATGTGGCCATACTATAGCCATATTACAAGAATATTACCATGATTTTATGTACTTTTACCCGACTCTGGTAACGCCATTGAACTTCTGGTACAGCTATTGTACAATAATATTACCATGATTTTATGTATTTTTACCCGACTCTGGTAACGCCATTGAACTTCTGGTACAGCTATTGTACAATAATATTACCATGATTTTATGTATTTTTACCCGACTCTGGTAACGCCATTGAACTTCTGGTACAGCTATTGTACTAACTAGACGTTATTGAACTTCTGAATGATGATAGCCATGCATAGCAGAAATGAAAAGAATTGAGAAGAAGTACTTTTAAAGTATTGGTAGAGTTTTCTTTTGCAGTTGGCCATATCACTGCTAAACTATTGCCTGACTGTTTTATATAGGATGGTAGGAAACGACTCTGAACCAACCATTCTGCATCATGGACGAAGCATAAGCATGGCACTATTTGAAGACAGAAAAATACGATTAGCCTAAAAACCAGGCAAGGAAGTGTCTCACCTATACCTAATAGATATTTTGACGACATACTTTATAAGTTGCTCAGAAGACTACTTTTGGGCATGCTTTAGTAGCACAACAAGCGCTATTTATCGATTGAAGACAGGGAGCGCCGAAGGAATTCCCTGATTGAAGATGCCATTTTCTCTACAAAAATATGCCAAAATGACACCCTCTGGGTCGCTCTGGGTAGCTATTTTCATTTAGATCGATTTCATTTTGTTCAATTCAAAAGTTACTTCGGTATCATAAGTTCCAAAGATAGAGTTTTCACAAAGAAAAAAAAACCTTATAAGAACTTTAGTTCCATTGTTCACTTTTTATTTTCTCAAACCGAACACATTTTCAATTTTGACAGAACAAAGATCTACCCAGTTCAAAAATGGATACCAAAAGGATGGCATGTTTTCGAGATAAAATCACTAACTTGGTACCCAAAACCTAGACTTACTCCACCTGTACCAATGTTTTCACTCCGTTCCTTTTTATAACACGAAATACGGCACTGCGGAGGAGCATAAAATATCGGTTCGTCCAAACAATAGCAATTCAATTCACTTAAAGATGTAAAAAGTGTTGTTGTTGTAGCAATAACTGGGAATACGTATTGAGTCCACCCAAAACCCCCTGGCTCGCAGAAAGAATCGCAGTTGGCAAAGGTGTTTGAAGAATGTCAGAAGAATCAATTTCCATCAATTGCGTCCAGTTACAGCCGTTGGCTGGGGTACAGTTAAAAATTAATGTGAGCCTGATGATATTTTGTAATCCCAATTTTCATATTTTTAGCTTTGTCGGTGGCAATGTACGACAATCCTGTTAAAATAGTATGGTAGCGGTATAAATTTTTTCATTACTAAGGATTAGCGTAAAGAGGGTGTGATCTATTTTCCTGGATGAAAAGATTCGATTGTGGCACAAAATTAAGAGTATTTAGAGAAAAGGAATTTTCATAGCCTAGCAACTCCAAGGATAAGCTTGGGCATATCAAAATATAGCAAGAAATCGGCCGATGATTGTTAAAGAATTCCGTTAGTTGGAAGCAAACAACTTTTGATGCCGACAACAGTGAAATGCAACCTTACAAATTCATTTCTTGTTCGTAATCAAAACCCAACCAATTGTAAGATTTAGACTTTTTCAAACGCTTTCGAAACGAGGCTGGCTAATTCTTTAGGCCTAGATAAATTTCTTTGTCTTTAAAATTCAGCCTTTTTGTCACAGAGATTGCAAAGAGATTGGTACCGTCCAATTTTCTATCGTTTTCAAATTGCGCGGGTACCGTGTGAACACCAGCTAAAATTTTGGTACGGTCACATTTTTTGCCGTTTTCAAATAGTGCTGGCATCGTGTGAACGTAGTCTTAGTGAGTAAAATAAAACAGCTTTATTGCACCGAAGGGGGGCTCTCCAAATAAAGGTTAGATGGGGATGCACCGCCCTCAAGTGTATAAGTGTTCGAGCCTCTAGTAGTCGAGCAAGATGTACTTACTGGGAAATTTTTTTTTTGGGAAGCCAACAATTTGCAATTTTGGTTCAGAAATCAGTTTCCGAAAGAGTTTCGTTTAACTAATGATACAATTTTGTTAATGCTGGTGGCACAACCCTACTGGAAATCAAACCAGGTATGAACACCCCCTCATGCACTGCACCTGCCATACAGCAGTCAGCTATATTATGAACTGCTTGTAAAACTGACTCCACAATTAGAGATATTTTTATCGCGTCTAATCCAACAGTCCAGTGTGAATTCATCTTAAAAACGTCATCAAGCAGAGCGCATTTTCCGCCCAGGGAAATAAAAATCTTAGAAATTGAAGTTTCGAAATCGTAACGAATCATAGTTTTCAAATATAGATATAAAATGACCCACAGTATGATTGTGATGTAGAATTTGTGAAAGATGTTTGTTAATGCAATGTGATTGGCCAAATTCTCGGAAGGGTTTATAACTTGTAAGCCAATCATGATTTGTTGCCTATGCTGCGGATCCTTGCTTCAACGACGAACGAACAGTTAAGGTGGTAGGGATAACTTGAACAACTACGACTCATGCAAAACTTCTAAGCTCTTGCTAAAAAGCAAGCATCTCCAAACTGTGGTTAAACACAATTAACAAGGAGGTTTTATGACTGGATAAATCATTACCAAATATTTGCATCCATTGTTGATTTATCGATACAGTAACATTTAGTATTTAATCAATTTGATCGCTATGAAAATATACCAAAAAGCAATTAATTCCTCCATACGGCAATTACAATCCCCCACTTAATTTTATGAGATCAGGATGACTGTTGTGGCCTCCAAGAGTGATTAGAATGTTTGCATTTACTCATTCATTCGATTCCAGTCATTTTGATGAGAGTGAAGATGACAAATATTGCTTACATTCGACATTACGTAGTCCCTGATGCTTGGGAAAATTTACTTGTACACATCAAGGCCACAAAGATCTTCTAACGAGCCCAGTTTTTATGTCACAATTAAAGCCTAAATCTAGGAAGAAAAATATACTTTATTCTGTGTCGTTCATGCACGGGAAGGGAGGGGGTACTTGGAATGTGCCGCCCACTGCCCACAAGGGTATGCTTTTACGGCCTTCAAGTCTAGGAAAGGGTACGTATACTTTTTAGCAGCTTTTAAGTAGAAAATGCCAATGTTTTTAGAAAACGCCACATTTTGGCACGTTTTGTCTAGAAAGTGCCGAATTTTGGCCCTTTTGTTTTAGAAATTAGTACAGTCAAGGGTATCATTTTCACGAAAATTGATCTAGCCAACAGGGATGTGATCAGGTTTTGAAAATCCTGGTGGCACACCCTTACCCGAAATTTGGCATAGAACGAATATTTGTGCGTTCTTGATGAGAAAGACGCTTCGGGTCATCTGGTCCCCATTATGAAAAGACAAGAAATGAGAGAAGAGCTAACGGGCGAGTAAAGAAAAACCTAGACCCTCTGGAAAACGACAAAACGCCTAATCTAATGGACGATCAATCTACCGACAAAAGTCCAACCCGAACCCAGAGACCATGCCTGGGCACCGCTGCCGCCAGCATCCATGTGTCGCAAAGACGATCATAACGGCGATCATAACGGCGAGAGTTTGAACCAAATATATGACACCCACAAAAATTGACTGTAATTGGCCATATCGCATTAAGAAATATACCGATTTTAGGGTGTGTTTAATTGGTAATTCCAAACCTACCAAATTCTGAAAACAGTAGACTTCGCAGAGACGGAAATATATTTCCCAATCAAACACTAAAATCTTTAAAACAGCAGGTTTCGGATTCACCACTAGGGTTTTGCTAAGGAAAGCGAGGATATCTCCAAAGTCTGCCAAACCTTCTGATTTTTAGAGCAGAAGGTTTAGAAGGCCTTCCAAACCTACCAAACCTACCGTTTTCAGAATTTTGGGGTCAATCAAACGCGAATTCTGAGTCTACCAAGTCTACCGTTTTCAGAATTGGTACCAATCAAACACACCCTTAAAGAGCAAAGGTATCAAAGTTTCGGTTTAAGCTTCATATTTCTAGAAATAGCAAACCAAAGTTTGAGGATTAAGCTTCTCCGCAGTAACTGTTAAAAAGTGGACACTTTTTTGACAACCAGTACTTTATGGCGGCCCCTTACCAGAGGAAAAATTTATGATCAATAAAATAGGAAAAGGACTTGTCCCGCATTGTCATTTTTTAGTGCGATAACTGCTTATCAATTGCAGGTTTGGCATCCATGGTCGATTTTAGTAGGTAAAGGAAAAACGTTCAGCCGAAGTCATTCTAAAATAGGTCAGCTATGACGTCATAGAACAGATACTGCCATAAAAGTTGGATAACTTTACCAAACTGTCAAAATGGCCCAAAAAATTAAAATCGTTCGAAAGGTCCAGTCTAATCAACTATATGACTGTCTGCTAGTTGATTCAAACTCCACATGTTTCTTTTATCTGTCCTTCCATCAAGAAAGTACGAGGTTCCCAAAACTGACCGAAAGATGTTATGCTGCAAGTCAAGAATTCCCTCTCTTTCGAAGGTAAAGCTGCCACGTGACTTATACCAATAGTTAAATTCCAATGGTTGCTACGCCCATTTGATCAAACAAGTCAGAGCAAGTTTGTCTGCGTGGTCCTAAGACCAAGAAGGATCCGCTAAACCCCCTGTATCTATTGCAATTTCATTATTCAGGGAACTTTCGACTTCTACATCGTCAAATTTCAATAATGTCTTCAGGGGCAAGCTATGCGTCAGATGGGTAGGGCAAAAATATGAATAATTGGCGTACAAATCTCGAGTCACAAATTTTCTAGAGCTGTGACTGCTTAAACTACCTTCCTTGTTGTTGCGAATGAATATTAATTTTACATCCACGACACACCATTTTCCAGCCTTTGGCACTTCCCATTGCCTACTGCTTTTAATAGTTTCTTGTAACATGGATCTAGTTCAACTGCAAGGTCGTGTAAGGTCGAGCTTTAGCATACAACATCTCAGATGTTTCTTTTCAAGCTTTCCATCAATCGTCTCTTACGTTTAAACTGTAAAAAATATACTTTGTATGAACTGGTGCTAAAAAATTAGCCATTTTCGAAACACCAGATTCCTTCGTCTGGCTTCAAACGTAGCTACGGTTCCCACAAAGATTATCAGGCCGAAAGTTATTTTCTTTTTAATTTATTTTCACAGTATTTGCACACCTCTTGCTCAGATCAAGGGGTGTGTAGTGAGTCTCGTTAAGACTGTCAGCCCCACATTTGGGGAAACTTAGGAACTAGGAAAACGGCAATTTGCAGGTGAAAGGGTCAGGGTCCGCTTTTAATCGCTTATCGCATTAATGAACAGATTTCTTGTACAACGCACAATGCACCAAATGGACTGCAGATGTCAGTTGGTCGGCTAGATGAGTGAACAAAAAATGCAAGTATGCGTTCATTTGATAATGTCGGACATTCTGTAATAATCCATTGAAGCAAGCTCTCGTTATTATTCATATACACCCTCCTTCTGCACCCACATATCCCTATGATTATCCAATATCGTCCAGGATAAGTCCATGAGTATTCCGCGGCGTAAACTAATGGATTTTAAATCCCGAATAAATCCCTGCTCACAGTATTCAGCCGTAGAATTAAGACTTTATTTGTTTTTCAAAAAGAGATTTCAGTATACGATACAAATTTACAGATTTCTTATCTCTTAAAGCTAACGTGGTGGAAAGCCTACTCCTTCCCACACTTATGACATTAGTCCACGTTTTCCTCGCAATTGAAAAGTCATTTATGAATGTTAAAGGCGCACAAGGATCGGTCACATCATGGGTAGTTAGACACCGCAGTTGTACTTACATTGCCTTCATGATAAGAGTGATTTCCTTCTGTATAATAATGTCTTTTTCTGCTTCCTATCCATGTGTCAGCCGCCATTTTGAAAGTTCTGTTGTTAAGGAGTGTCTGTTCTTTCGCTACCTCCTCCGCAGAACTATATAGATAAATTTTTTCCTCCGTAAAAGCATATTAGTTGCGGCGCTCCTCCATAGAAGCACACATGCAGTGTCTAACCACCCATCCATGATCACATGCAAAATTCGACTTTAAATGTTACGTGGAAATTCAATTCAATTGGGTACAGGAAACTGAAGCAAAGCTGTGGCGCACAGTGATCAAGATGGCGGTGAACAAGAAGCAACAGAAACAAAAACCAACAGGCGTCATAGAAACTTTATTCAAATCTTCTACCATCCAACTGAGTCATATACGCAGGGTTAATAAACATGACATGTTAAGTGGGGAAGGGGGACGCAATCGGGGTCGGGGGACAGTATCCCTTTTATTTGTAACGTATCACTGTAGCCTTTATAATGGGATCTACAATATTGTGAACAAACTGCTGCACACCAGGAAGATATATATGACTATAGATATACAAGATTTTACAAGACTTTAGGGACTCCGGAGAAAGAATTCGATCGAGGTGTACAAGAATATTATGAAATAACACGTCCCTCAAATCGCCAAAGCGTTAGAATTCCAATTTTCATGGCTAAAATATATTTTGCTGCTTGAATTCAATGATGTTACGGAAAAATATGACTATAGATATACAAGATTTTACAAGACTTTAGGGACTACAGAGAAAGAAACTTCGATCGAGGTGTACAAGAATATTATGAAATAACACGTCCCTCAAATCGCCAAAGCGTTAGAATTCCAATTTTCATGGCTAAAATATATTTTGCTGCTTGAATTCAATGATGTTACGGAAAAATATGACTATAGATATACAAGATTTTACAAGACTTTAGGGACTACAGAGAAAGAAACTTCGATCGAGGTGTACAAGAATATTATGGAATAACATGTCCCTCAAATCGCCAAAGCGTTAGAATTCCAATTTTCATGGCTAAAATATATTTTGCTGCTTGAATTCAATGATGTTACGGAAAAATATGACTATAGATATACAAGATTTTACAAGACTTTAGGGACTACAGAGAAAGAAACTTCGATCGAGGTGTACAAGAATATTATGAAATAACACGTCCCTCAAATCGCCAAAGCGTTAGAATTCCAATTTTCATGGCTAAAATATATTTTGCTGCTTGAATTCAATGATGTTACGGAAAAATATGACTATAGATATACAAGATTTTACAAGACTTTAGGGACTACAGAGAAAGAAACTTCGATCGAGGTGTACAAGAATATTATGGAATAACATGTCCCTCAAATCGCCAAAGCGTTAGAATTCCAATTTTCATGGTTACAATATATTTTGCTGCTTGAATTCAATGATGTTGCGGAAAAAACAGCTGTCAAGAATTACGTCTTACATGAGCAAATTTCCTCGATCTGTTAAATGTCAGTTCTTCATAACTTTGTCGGTTAAATACAGTGTAACGAATGTAAAGCCAATCTTGGACAAGTGGCAACAGCCATCTTGAAAGCCTACTTCAAATGATAAGAAAAATATCAGTGCGGGAAGATATGTGCAATATGAAGCAAGCTAATTATGTCAACAAAATGTAACTTGGAATAAGCACGATCCATAAAGTTTTGCGTGGCTTCATCTAGATGAAATTTGCACAGTGTCGAACTATAGAAAGAAGTAGGTTTCACTTGGGTGTGATCCTTAGAATATTAAACAAAGCTCCTAATATTCAGCAAATTGTTTCGTGCATTCTTTATATTTCATATCTCGTATTTCCTCTGTCGAAAAGTTTGAAATGTTTTCTGTTCAGCTTCTGAATAAGATACATCAAATGCCAAGGGAGACTTTTTTGCATGCGCAACGAGTGAGTTAGTCACCAAGATTGCAGGCAATCTTTAGCTGCTTGTTTTACTTCATTTACAGCTGGACTAATCGATCGTAGAAATAGCTCTGTTGCGATTGCTTCACATTGCGATTAAAAACGAGATCACTATGGTTCCGGTAAAATTCATCAACATTTTCCTAAAAGTGTCTTCCTAATTCCCATATATTGCCAATACCGTATTTTCATGAACACCCAGCGTGCCGAACCTAGCTTTTGGGTCACGAGTAGGTATAAACTGATGGGGACCAGACCCACCCTCAATGAATGACTCTGGTGCTACCCAGGGAAAGAGCAGGTAATGTCACTCAAGGTTTTCCTGGCCCTGTCACTCACACCATTATTATTTCCAAAACAGTGTAAATTTCCAAAACAGTGTAAATTTGCAAAACAGTGTAAATTTCCAAAATTCACGGAATTTCTACGATGTTTCCTTCTAAAAATATTGATGCTAATTTTGTCATCAGCAATTGACGATGATATAAATATAATCAAGATCAAAATTCCGAGAGATGCAACGCTTGTTTTCCGATAGATATAGCGTTGTCATCAAGGAAAGGAGTGTCTTACGCCAGGGGTCATGTCAAAATAATGGTCACGTCACACTCACCTCGAATTAAAACTCTATTTATGNAACACCCAGCGTGCCGAACCTAGCTTTTGGGTCACGAGTAGGTATAAACTGATGGGGACCAGACCCACCCTCAATGAATGACTCTGGTGCTACCCAGGGAAAGAGCAGGTAATGTCACTCAAGGTTTTCCTGGCCCTGTCACTCACACCATTATTATTTCCAAAACAGTGTAAATTTCCAAAACAGTGTAAATTTGCAAAACAGTGTAAATTTCCAAAATTCACGGAATTTCTACGATGTTTCCTTCTAAAAATATTGATGCTAATTTTGTCATCAGCAATTGACGATGATATAAATATAATCAAGATCAAAATTCCGAGAGATGCAACGCTTGTTTTCCGATAGATATAGCGTTGTCATCAAGGAAAGGAGTGTCTTACGCCAGGGGTCATGTCAAAATAATGGTCACGTCACACTCACCTCGAATTAAAACTCTATTTATGGATGTTAAGTCTTATGTTAGCATGGTATAATTTGACATCCACTGTTATTCTCCCTAGTAGCTTCATAAGTAGCCTTGTTTAGCATACAGTTTATCTGCATGATACAAGTAGAAACCTGCTTTATTTTACCAATGTTTACTGTTAAATTAATCTAGGTTTTGTTTTTGCAATATACAGGGTCTGATCTTCCATCACTTCAAAAGGTAAACGACTTTCCCTATTTGAATGGCCTAAGCACGGATGACATAAAAATCAGCTCTTTGAAAGATTACCAAAATTTGCATATACACATGTATCATCTTATAAGAAATTTAGGACTCAGAGTCCAGAAAAATGATCAACCTTCCTCCAGACAAAACTATGTTTCCGACAAAAACCTTCCTCATCTTTGAACAGAAAATGGGTGTGTTTAGGGCGTGGCATAAGTTATTCCTTTGTTATTTGAGACCTTCCTTACGGTCAGTGACCGTGTGATGTTTTTCTGACTCTGATTTAGGTCCAATGTTGGTAGCCAGTTTCGTAAACATTAGGCCATTTTTGCTACCAAATATTTTTTAAATCTTTAGTCCTCTATAGGTAGAATTAATTTATTTTTGTTGAAAGGGTTTCAAAAGTACCTTGTAAAATGTCAAAACAAATATTGACAGAAATCGCACTCCAAACAATGTCAAAACATTTGTCCATACTGCACAATTTTAAAACATTTTTGCATCTGGGAAATTAAAGCTTCGAGGAAGCTTCACATTACAAAAGTTTCTTGGCTTTTTTAAATCCAGGTAGCCAGATGAGCCTACAGTTTCTTATAAGTGGTTTCTTACAAAAAATATGCGTATTTTAAAATTTTAGTCCAGCGCGATTGTATCAATGGCCACAGTAACTTCAGAGATACTATTGGAAATTTTTCTAATATACGTACACTCATTTTATATAAGAAACTTCGCTCTGGGCATTGTAGTAGGGTTTCTCAATTAACAGTTAAAAGTAAGTACTACAATCTTGCTTCGCCTTCTACGCCGAACTTAACATTTAGGCCTACTTTCAACTGGCTGGGTGGATATTTTCAGGCAAGTTTTGCATGGTTTGAAGAAGCAGCACCAAATCGGACCAAATCTTGAAAGACATCCGGAAGCGGTCGGGTCTGAACTTAAACGCGGATATGCGTGCAATGAAATCACAGGCCGTCACATTGTAAATTCTGGCTGCAACAGACAAAAATAGTAGACTTTACATTTGCGTTTCAACTGAAATATTGACATGACCCAAAAGAGTTTTTACGTTCCATAAAAAGTTCTTAAATATTTACAAGAGTGTGAATTTACGAGGGTAAATAGACTTGTGGAATGGCGCCTGTCTACATGCATAGGCATTCGGAAGGGTGGTCTACAAAAACCAGCCATCAAAGGGCTCTAATGTCAGGCCATAAAACGTTCTAAAATGACCTTGATCTCCTGTTTCCAGTGACACTTTTCAACAATTTTCACATCTGTTTCCAATTCAGTTTTCCTTCGTAAACCACACACACCTGTGTCATTTTATCCTGTTTTATCCTAAGCATGATCTTTACTTAAGTCCCGAATAAACGAAACTTGATTTTTAAGGCCAAGAAAATAGTTTCTTTCTCGGCCCCGTTTGTGCCCAAATCTTATTCTGTGCGAAATATCTTTTTTCCGTAGCTTTTTTATTTCCATAGATAAGTTTAGAGCAGAGCTCAGCNCCAGCCATCAAAGGGCTCTAATGTCAGGCCATAAAACGTTCTAAAATGACCTTGATCTCCTGTTTCCAGTGACACTTTTCAACAATTTTCACATCTGTTTCCAATTCAGTTTTCCTTCGTAAACCACACACACCTGTGTCATTTTATCCTGTTTTATCCTAAGCATGATCTTTACTTAAGTCCCGAATAAACGAAACTTGATTTTTAAGGCCAAGAAAATAGTTTCTTTCTCGGCCCCGTTTGTGCCCAAATCTTATTCTGTGCGAAATATCTTTTTTCCGTAGCTTTTTTATTTCCATAGATAAGTTTAGAGCAGAGCTCAGCAATTTCACGCATCCGCTGCTTTCAAGAGAAATCAGCACAATATTTCTTGTGTTTGTGATCTTGCAATGGTTTATTCTACCACAACGTAAAAATTCATCTAAAATTGCACTCATTTTTTATGAGAAACTGCTTGTAAAAAACTGTAGTAGCTTCTTCCAGAAAATTAAGGAACATTACTAGAAGCGATCAGAGGTCAATTCGAAGTTAAGAAACTATTTCAATTTTGGACATGCGCTGCAAAGTGTCTTTAAACAGAAAGGGCATTACCAGCTCAAATAAAAGTTATTATTTTCGGTACCACATCAACGGTGCATTATTGCCAATGCTTTCACGTGAAACTATACTGTATGAATAGTTTCTAGAAAGATTATGATGCATTATGATGTATAAAAATATCGTTCGATCCAGCTTCTTTTATAGAATAGTTAAAAGGTCTATTGAAACTGAAAAATTGCGAAATTTGAACGTAGTTTCAAGTATTTTTTCAACGCATTCCAAAAACGACTTCTATGCAACATCTCAAATAACTCTGGAACCATATGATCGATTTAGTGAAAAGTCTTCACATCTAAGTTGAATTTTGAATAATAAAATGTTGAATTTGGAGGATAATTCATTATCGTACTTTTCGGCAAACGCCTATAATTTTTGTGTGACTCACCCGGTATATGTTGACTATCCAAGTCTGTATATGATGTATCATATTTCAGATTGATTTAGGCAATAAAAATGTCACTGGAGTTACTTTTTGATACGTTTTCAGCAAGTGGAGTATTGTGTTTTCCTCTGTTTACCCCCAANAATAACTCGGGAACCATATGATAGATTTAGTGAAAAGTCTTCACATCTAAGTTGAATTTTGAATAATAAAATGTTGAATTTGGAGGATAATTCATTATCGTACTTTTCGGCAAACGCCTATAATTTTTGTGTGACTCACCCGGTATATGTTGACTATCCAAGTCTGTATATGATGTATCATATTTCAGATTGATTTAGGCAATAAAAATGTCACTGGAGTTACTTTTTGATACGTTTTCAGCAAGTGGAGTATTGTGTTTTCCTCTGTTTACCCCCAAATAAAAGGGGAACCCTTACGAACACATCAGAGTGGATTGGACCTTAGTTTCTAAGGGGAAAGATTATACAGCTGGTGGCAGCCAAAATTGTACCACTGTCGGACTGTCGCCTTCTTTTCAAAGATGTGAGTCTTTTGAGGCAGTGAAACTCCCGAAAAAATACCACCAATTTAGTCATTAAAGGTCTTTAGAGTAAGCCCAGGAAATCGACCCCACTTTAACAACACATAACCCACTTGCAACATCCTATAGACACGACTCTTCAAAGTAATCCCTAGCCAGATGTACGCTGGACATTTGCAGCCTGTCTCAGATCCTTCGGAAACACACACAGTCATTAAGCACTATACGTCATCGAACAACAGTACACAACATGGCTATAAAGACTAATTGTACGTCTGGAATCTAATATGGCATTAGAAGCTCTTTGACACTCAGTGCTTCATAGCGTCTTTATGTACATGTCTGGCTAAGTATGATTTATAAATAAGTATCATGCTGGCTATTTACGGCTATTAAATACCCCCCAGATATCTAATACCGCCATAAATGGAGACCAATTAATCAAATGTAACTAACTGGTAAGTCATGCCGTATATTTTCAGGGGGTGATAAAATTACGTCTAAGTATAGCACTTTGTTGCAATTGCTCCAAAAGTACCATATTAAGTTTAAAATTAAAGAAACGGCAATGATGCCTATATTAATAAGGGTCTCAGACAGAAAAAAAGTTCGTCACAAAAAACCATCTACAGATATAGTTTTGGACAGAGTTACAGAGCAGCCCATTAGCTATTCAAAACCAGAGACTCAAACATGATTTGACTTTTCAAGTAATCGACGCGCAATCTTCTCGTCATATCGTATATAAGTTTGGGAAGATTTCTAAACTCTTTTGAGGCTGTTTGCGAAATGGTTGATCAGTGGTCCGACACGAATTGATTTCTTAGATTATAGGGAAACAGTCAAGTCCCATACATATTACAAATAGCCGAAAAGCGGACTCTGGTCCGTTGAGACCGAACTGTCCAACAAGAAAAAATATCCAGTTGATATTTTGGCCATAATAAACCAACAAAATTCCGTTTCGGATGGACAAATGATCAACCACTTCGCAAACAGCCTCTTTTGCAGAATCACTAAAATGTACTTCTGTGGAAAACTTTTGGATGACATTTCAAAGGGGTAGCTTTTGGATTCCACAAGGTTTTTCTCATAGATTCTGTCTTCTTCATTGGGATTAGGGAAACTATATTTGAACAAAGAGTAAGTCAAAAAAGTTAACCTCTTCTCTCTTCAAGAAAACTTGCGACTATAGTTGTTTAAGTCATTTTGAGCATACATATTTGTCTCATTATTTAATTCTTTTTGGTAAAATTATAAATACAAAGTCAACGAAAAATTCTACGAGATAGCATTTCAAAAAAAGTTTTGGGAAACGATTCGTGCTCAATGTATAGAAGAAAGAGTAAACGAACAAGAACTTTCCCAGATAAAAATAAGTTTCGCAATGACTGAGGGTGACAATGATTGTCTGGAAGCTTTGAAAACTACACAGGGTGTCCCAAAACGTAAGTGCGCCGTTTGAATGGCTACTGCGAAGGAGCTATGTATCCAATTTTCTTGTTTTTCAGATTTGTGAATAGAAGAGACTTCAACTTAGAGTTTGATACCAAGTTTGAGTAAATCTGACAAGTGGTTGCTGATTTATAGAGAAAGAAAGTCAAAATCACTGGTTGTTTCAAAACCGCAGGATTTTTTTTTTTTATATATTCGCATAAAAATTTACAGAAACATACCTAAAGTTACAAGACGATACCACAAGGAGCATGGAAATACATAGCAACCCTGTGGCAATTTACAAATAATATAGAAACTTAGTTAACTACACGTTTTTACAACTAAACGAAAATTTTATTTTATCTCCTTACTTAACCTTAGAACTTGAATTTTAGCAACAGAGGGACTTCAACTTTACATTTATACCAGAAGACACATTTGAGAGTATTAAATGACCTCAGAACTCAAGAATATTTACCAGGAAGCCTATGGAAAACAATATTGTTGGTTTAAAAGGACTTTATGACTTTAGAGAAGCAAAATAGCTGATGGATGCATCTCATGGCTTGCAGCACTTGTGTTGCATATCACCATTTTCCCTAGATATGTTATGGTCTTCTACAAAATCCAAGTTTATGACTAATGTGTTCACTTGTGTAAATTAGAAAACCGGAATAGGTACGTTTTTACTTAATTTTTTTGATTTGACATTACTGGAGAATATTAAATCCTCTGATTTGAGGCAACAAGTAATTTTGACTTTCTTGCTTCATAAATCAGCAACTACTTATCAGATTTACACACACTTGGTCTTAAACTCTAAGTTGAAATCTCTTCTATTGAATAATCTTAAAAACGAAAAATTTTGATTCATGGCTGCGAATGGCGCACATGTTTTTTGGGACACCCTGTATATATACAAACTTCTTGATAAACTGTTCCAACACACTCAACACACTCCCCATTCATCTGCTTTACGCAGTCCCTCTATCAACGTCACAGTTTAAAATCAACACAAGCAACGAGCAACTACACTACCACTCCACTACCTGCCAAGGAAAGCATTTCCAATTCTATATTAGCTTAAATACTCTGCATTGCAAATTATGAATTATACTTTGGGTATTTCGAGGGGACAGTATTGGTGATAAGGATAATACTACTTTACGAGGAATGACGTCAAAAACAGGGATCCTGGGGTTGAAAGCTTAAGAGCTGCTATTTGTATCTTTAAGATATTTGTATTCTTTAAGATGAATTCAGTATCTCGAGGACCACACATTGCAGTTGGCTATTCTAAACGCTGCTTAAAATAGTGGTAAAAACAAAGGATTGTCTTATGATTCTGACAAGAAATGCTTTTTACTGTTAAATCAGTTTCGGATATGAGACTACGCTGCCAATTTTATGATTTGAAAAAGTTCATTTGAAAAAATCCAAACAAAAATAAGCTTTTATCTCCATCAAACATCCAATGTCATCAGCAAAATTTCTATCTGATGCTAGCCTGTGCCACTAAACAAAAACAAAAAAACGAAAAAAAAAACACTAACCGTAAAAGCTCTATTTAGCCTCCTCTCTGTTAAGCTCCCCTCTCTAATAAGCCCCTCCCTTCCAAGCCAAGCCTTTCCATTTATTTAGCTAAAGCAATCTAAATGTCAATTTTAATGTGCTTTTTTATTAAAACTGCCCTGAGCTTGTGTATATGACACGCAACAATATATGTTGTATCCGAAAAATATGAGGTAAAAGATAAAAAAAGCTATCATTTATAGCCTTGAAATTTGACTTTATAAATAAGCCCCCTCTCTAATAAACCCCCTCTCTTTTAAGCCGCCCTCTGGAGTCTCTGAATTAAATAAGCAGCTTTAGGGTAACCCATAGGCAAGAAAAGGAAAAAATTGCCAATAAAAGTTGATTTGATGTATTTAGCATCTTTAATTAAAGTTAATTGGTTTTACTGGCTACAATAAATGCAACTAGACTTATGCAGATCTCTTTCAAATACTCTTCATAATATAAAGAAATACTCTTCATAATGAAGCATTCAAACTATTAAATGCTAATGAAGACCCGGGCAACATTTTGTCTATTGCGAGACAATAGCTAGCGGAGGTCCCATCACTCTATCCAATCGCCTAAAATCTTGTTCATTAAGATTGTTTTTATTGTTGTTTTGCTGCTACTATTCGCGTTGTTGTTTCTTGGTTATAACTCATGTTTGTAGATTTAGCTTTTAGCTTGTAGATTTGTAGATAGACAATGCACCTCTGGTGTAGCTTCATTGATTATTGAAAAAAATGTCAAAATTTAAAAAGCCCCAAAATTTCAGAACTGCATTTATTTTTGGATAATACCTTGTCACAGGCAATACCACGACTTTAAAACTAAGTTATGTTCCTTTAAAAATTATAGCGAATACTTACAAAATCTTTAATAGGGTCTGATCAACTTGAAAATTTCTGCAGAACAGAAAACTACCGGGTGCGCCTAAAGATTTAGCCTGCGTGCAGACTATACTTTTCCATACTAACCTCTATGTCACTCCTTCGCAGTGGAAAAGTATAGTCTGCACGCAGGCTACTAAAGATTACTCCAGGTTTGATTAACTCAACCTAAATAATGAAGGCANCATCACTTAATTGACGTTTTAGTAAGTATGGCCTATTTTAGATGCAGGAAAAGTGATACGACATTTACATAGGCGAAAACTCATCTTTGTGAGAGCTCATTTTTATCAGTTTTAATAAGTGCATCTCATGGGAGTAAATTTGTATGTTTCCTACCTAAGGCCATCACTTCAAGTGCTTCTAGGCCTGAAATATTTTTACAAATGGGTTTTGTAACATTCTACGGTAGAAAGGTCTTGATTTTGCTCTTACAGGATACTTCATCTAAAATAGGGCATACTTGCTAAAATATCAATTAAATGATAAATAATTCCATAAATGTATCCAAACTACATATCATTGGAAAGAAGATAGATTGTGATTTCGGATGGTATCAATACATCTATCCAAATCTTATCATTTTTCCTAAATTTGCAATCTTAGTTAGGTTGCGTTTTTTCTGAAACACCCTGTAGAGACATGAAAGTATTGCTTTTGTCTTACCTTTTTGCTGCGATCTCTTATGATGACGTACCTGGTACCCAGGGTAATGATGGCGTGACCGAAGGCATTTTGTGAAAAATTTATTTCAAAATTTAAAATGATCGTTCTTCAATTGGGAAACATTTCCTGAAACGAGTCAGCCATGTGAAGTTACTGAAGTCCATATACTGAAGTGCATATGCATAGTCAAATTCAATCTGGATTTTTCTTGCGCAGCCACGCAGTTAAGAAATATTATCTATATTAATGTTGAACGCACGTTAAAGCAAGCTAGCATCTCTATATCTAAATTTGTTGGGCCCAGACCTCCCCCTTCCATCCCATGCAGAAAGCAGACGTTTCGTTTTGGGCCTGGTTGCAACTTACAGATAAGAAGCAGTTCTACGAGCGTAGAGAAACTTGAGGCAATCCCATTTTGAAATATCGACTTTTTTTGTACCTAATAGCGCACCATATTCCAAAGACAATATAAAAACAGGTTTCGCCCAAATAGTATAGTAATTTGAGGCTATCATGTATTATTCATAATGAGCAAATTCTCTTTAGCTAAATCCCTTTAAAAGTAACCACATTTGCTTCTCTAATAACTATAGTTATCATTGGCACCAGGGAATTATAAATAACTTGTGAACCTCGAGTTGCAATTAAGAAGCCAAGAAACATGACCAAGAACGCGACCACGGCGGTTTCTTAAGTGCTAACGGTGGCTTTCCTAGCCAGATAGGTCGTAATTAGTGGTTCAAGAAGTTCACTAGTGGCTCACTAGTGGCGTCTTGCAAGCTAACGTATACCGAAAAGTAGACAAGATTAATACGAATCTCACAAGCGTTTGGCTGCCTTTGATGATAATGGTAACTACGCGAGTTATTTTGGAAGTGTTTCGATTTATCGATTCCGTCGCTAACATGATTGAGTGTTCTTTACAGAACTACTGGGTGAGTCGGAAAAATGTATCCACTGTTTGAAAAATTATTGTGCCAACCGAATGCAGCAAATTCATAAAATTCTTTGTTTTAAAGGGGCCTTTGCAACCGACATGCTTTGTGAGTATATCCTTTTCAGGTCTCTTTGTTGTCGCCATTTTTATGGTCCACGAAAATGGCCGCCAACAAAGAAATGGCACGTGCAAGGTATGCTGGTTGCAAAGGGCCCTTTAAGTGGGCCTCGATGTAATTTTGATACTTTCTCATAATCTTGGTTGCTTTACTCATCTCAGGAATCTGTTATTGGTTAGAAATCACTTTCCTTAGATTGCTCAAAAACAATCAAAAAGTTTGCTCTTCGTTCATTCTGATACAGATTTTGAGACAAAACTTGTTTTCCGTCCCCAGTATTGACTGGAAAGGATTTTTACTTTTTGTTATTTTCCTTTTCATTGTAATGCCATGTTTGTAAAAAAATGTGTTTTGCCATTTTAATAGATGAAACGTGAATTAAATCGGGCTTACCACGTCTTTTTTTTAGCCAAGAACCAGGGAAAGCATTTTATGGGAAATCCTTCATTCGAGGACGAAATCATGCATTGTAAATTACAAAAAAATTCTTAAAATTAAGTTAAAGCCTCAGTCAGGCGATGGAGGTACTCTCCTCCGCGAGGTTTGTTCCGCATGTTCCGCAGTTCCGTGATTCCGTGGTCCGTAATTTTGGAGAGGGAAAGAAAGGAAGAAACCTTTACTCCTCTTCCCTTATTTTTTTTTCGAAAGAAACCTCGCGGAGGAGAGTACGATGGAGCTGGTATTTCTTTAAGCGATTTGTTAGTATTTACAAAAATCAAATTATATAAGGTAAAAACGTTGTAGAAATTGGATCTTTGGAGGATTTTGGCTGTTTTTGAAACTTTTCAAAGCGATCTTTTCCAGAAAATCACTCTAGGGTCATTATTAATTGATCTTGAATCGAAAGGTCCGATTTCGTTGGGTCAACTCTGGTGAATTCTAGAATCTATGTCTAGAATGTATGGTTACTCATCAAAGCATTTGCAAAGTTAAATAGATGGATGCCTGTGAGGTCCCTGTCCTTAAAACGGGAAGTCTGTTCTTGTCCAGTACGATTGTGGGCTTTCGTAAGCCGGTTTTTTTAAAATTCAATTCATTGGTTCATTGCTACCTAACTGAAGAGATAAAAACTCTTTTACCTTTTAGCTTTGGATGTGTGGTGGTGGTATCGAGATTATCCCTTGTTCACGTGTTGGTCACGTGTTTAGAGACCAGGCTCCTTACAAGTCACCAGATGGTTCAACAGATCACAATAGCATACGAGTTGCCGAAGTATGGCTTGACGAATATAAGGACGTATTTTACTCATTTAGGCCCAATTTAAAAGCATCAATGGGAGGCGATGTGTCTGATAGAATACGACTCAGAAAGAGGCTGAAATGTCACAGTTTCAAATGGTACTTGGAAAATATTATACCAGAATTGGAAATACCTGATCGATATCCTCTTGGGAGAGGTGATGTAAGTGCTTTTTGTTGAAGGGAGATTTTGCACTGAAAGTTTAAACTTTCAATAAGATCGTTTCGAAGCATACGTACTTTGTTAATTTTTACAGAAAAGCCAGGCCAAATTTGCTGGAAGGTTAATCCCGAAATTAAAGTTCAGTGTTAAACGCCCAATCTTCAAATCGCTGAGAAAGAAGATAAAATGAACAGCTAGCTTTCGAGCAACCTAAATGCAAAATTTATCCATAAATAAATCTTTTTGTGTGGAAGCAGACAAGAGACTTTTTACTCGTTCCACTTGATCTTATCCATTTGGAAGAGTTGATGTACGTATTACTATTATCCGAAATAATTTAACTCTAATGAAGCAGTCTCTTTCAAAAAGATCTTTTTGCAAAATATTATGAGAAGCCTTTCCCAGACGCTGACATAGTGTGGTACAAACGAGTGCAATTTCTTCACAACGTAAGGCCATCCGAGTAAAACCACAAGTGATATAGAAGAATAGGCATGGTTGAGATGTGATTGATAGAAAATAGTTGTTTGTTTGTGATGAAAATGTTTTTTCTTTGTCTTGACTCATGTGTAAGATATATTGCGCTTTATCCTGCTTATAACTTTTTAGACTACATGCCAGGGCATGAAAACTCACCCGACCATGCGACCGGGCAGTCGCTGGAAATTTTCAATTTATAATGTCCTGCAGGAAATTTTCAAAAATATCTCTGTTTAACATCTTTTTCAAAATAAGGAAAACAACTAATAAAGTCAAGCAAAAAGTTACCTAACATAAATTGTATCTCAAGTACAATTTGTATTCATATTGTATACAACAAATACGAGATCAGTTAAGAACTGGATTTTCCCTGACTCCTTTTAGAAATCATAATGGTTTCTTTGATGGGGTCCCAACTTCATACAAATCTATTTTTCTTGATCCCTTAAATGCATTTACACTAAACCGGTTACGCGTTATTGCATAGCTATCTTTGGATTTTGACCTCTTTTCAAGAAAGCTAGATATATTCACTTTTCTTCTCTTGCAGGAAATTTAAGAATCAATTTTTGTCTGGTCGCAAGAAAGAAATATTTTTTCATGCCCTGCTACATGCAAATAGTATTTGTCAGGCAAGCGGAAGAGTCTTCCTGTTTTTATTTGTATTGAAGTAGGCATGGACTTAAGCAATTTCTCTTTCTCAGATCAAGAATATTGGAACTCAGAGCTGTCTCGATACACTAGCACAAAATAATCAAGGAGGAAAACCAGGATTATATCCATGTCATGGACTTGGCACCAATCAGGTATAGATTATTTTTCATAATTTTCTCTTCAGTTCTGCTCAAAGTACAAATCCTAAGTTGTTCTAAATATGGTTGTGAAACAAGTTTACCTTCTGGTTAACTAAAATTTCAATGCCTTCTTACCTTTGCATGCTTTTAACCTCTTAACTGTAATTTTCAGCCAAAAACTTTGACAACTTGGGTCTAAACTTGCCTCATTTTCGGTGCCTTTTTGTTCGGTTTCACGACAAGGAGGCTAGCCACGATTTAGTGGCACGTTTTTACAGTGCACTGAGTTTGAGCAAGATGATGTCACTGTGCACAAGCGCAGCGGCTCATTTGAGTATCTAATTTTTGAAGAAATGTCGAAAATTGCTGGAAAAAAGTACGATACACTATTCATAGCGGTATAATTTTTCATATGATCTTAAATCATGCTAACCGCTGATTATTTATCCTTCTAAAAATGTTTTCTAAAAATTAATTATATCAACCTGTTTCATTCAACCGTGAAACGCTTACGTCTTTTTCACTCGCCCAGTTTAATCTAGATTTTTGTTGAGCCAGGGCGAAATGCTTCAGAGACAGCTCTGAGTTCCAATATCTCGGCAACCTTAGAATACATCTTAGCAACTGGTCACATGAACTGAGCTGCATCCCTTTTTCTTTTTGTTTTCTCTGTTCTTGTTCTTGTTTTGATTGTCTTGTGTAGTCTTTGTTTTTGTTTTGTGTCTAAATGTCGGCTGCAGGGGAGATGTGCGAGTTCACACCCCATGCAGTTTCGTTCAAAGTAATTTTGTAGTTTGCTTGTATAGTAATCCTAGATTGTAGCTTTGTATTCTTGTAGTTTTGTAGTTTTTGAAAATGATATAAAAAAAATGCTTTAGAACTACCGGTAGAGTCAGAAAAATGTACACACTGTTTGAAAAATCGTACAAGAAAAGCTATACAACGAATTTATAAAATTTCAATTCCATCATCTTACTGAGGCTTCAACATAATTTTGAAGCTTTTTCTCACAATTTTAAGTGCATTATTGCCTTCTGATATCAGGACTTAGCCAATAATCCTATTTCTCAATTTTCCAAAAACCAGCCAGGAATGGGCTGTTCACTATCATGTAACTTTTGAATGTTTGATTATCGGCATTGATGAGAGAGCATAGTTACAATTCAACGGTTTCTGTATCATTAAAAAGCAATGACCGAGCTCAAAAAACATTATTTACCATTTTTAAAGGTTGAAAAGTGGATTAAATCGAGCCACTCACTTACAGTTTTAGCCAAAGCCCATGGAAGCTAGTTTTCGGAAATTCTTGATTTGAGATTAAGATTGTGAATTGTAAATTATAGGTAAATTCTCAAAATTAAATAAAATTCTCAGCCAGACAATGGAGTTTAGTTTTTCAAATCGATTTTATAGTTTTTATTGTACAATTTTTCAAACAGTGGATACATTTTCTGTACGTACCTGGCTATCGGGCGGTTAAAAGAGTTTTAGAGGATTATACGGACTAAATTAATGGACTGATGTAAACTATCAGTGCTTATCTATTGATGAACGTATCAATTAGAGTTATGAACAAAACTTAGGCATCTAGTTCAACTCTTAGGTGTCAAAAATTTTGCAAAAACCAGTCTTATGCTTGGTCTTAAATCTGTCTTTATTATGGAAAATTGTAGGCTTTTCTAAAATCAAGTGATTCTAGGTTCAGAGAGATCTCACTCCACTGCAAAGAGCAAGATATCAAAATTTGAATTAAACCTTGAATTCAATTCAATTTTACTACACAAATGAAAACCTGTTAAAATACTTGTATTCGCACCCTGGGGAATGTCTTCGCAGTACAGTGGAGGGTGCCAAGTACAGTGGAGAGTGCCCAGTACAGTTGAGGGCTATCATGAAGTAATGTGGGGGGCTATCATGAAGTACAGTGGAGGGTGCGGAGTACGGTGGAGGGCTATCATCAGTACAGTGGAGGGTGCCCAGTACATTGGGGGGCTATCATCAGTACAGTGGAGGGCTATCCGAAGTACAGTGGAGGGCTATCGTACTTTGTGTGGGGGGCTATCATGCAGTACAGTGATTCTACGCGACACAAGAAAAGTCTAGTTTATCTCGCTTGGGTTGCTAGATTAAAATGAGAATGAAAACCACTTACATTTCGATTAACCTTCACAGTTTCCCCATGACTTGAGTAAACGCAGGGAAAGTTGGACGCGTAGAAAAAAATAACAATTGTGCAGAATACCAATGATGTACATTCTTTATTTTGCAGTTTTTCATGCTGACTAAAAAGAATGAAATATGGCATGACAGTCTCTGTTTGGATTATTCTGGAAATGGAAAAGCTCAACTATGGCCTTGTCACAAAATGGGGGGCAATCAAAAATGGATTCATAAGATGGTAACGAATCACTTTTTCTGTTTATTAATTCCCATTTACTGGGTGCATCAAAAAGTATCCACTTTCGACAGGGCACGATAAATTGCACACACGTGCGTTTTTGAAATTGATGATTTAATTTTTAGTCAAAATCCGAAATATACTTGATGACTTTTTTCTCGATTTTTCTGCAGTCTTACTTCATAAGTTAAAAATATTTCTTGTAAACGCGTAGTCTGAAAACAGTTGGTATGAATCAGTAGGAAGACGTGGACGTCGATAAAATTTATAAAGGGAAGTAGACCTTTCAAGATGACATGGGTAGGTAGATATGGGAATTTCATTGATATCATAAAGGAAGCGAGGAATCTCTTTATTGATAACAAACTGTAAATTTGTGTAAGCATCGAACATTCCTCGTGCAGCAGATTATAAAATATGCGTTTCTAAAATTCAAAGTCATTTCGAAGGGTTTTCTTATTGGTTAGTTCAGTCTATAAACAATATGATCGATTTTTTCGATCGATTTAAGTCGTTTCTAGAATAAGTCACCTGGTCTGGCGTCCTGCTCCATATGTGAAGTCAAAATTTTCCTCTGTCATCGAGCGAAACTTTCCAACACTTCGTTTATTCATTCACAATACCCGAGATTCGAAAGTTTGCTGATTTGCTTAGTCAAGCCTTGCTAACATTCTGTAATTTAATGTTATTTGATCTTGTTACATAAATTCTCTTTCTCCATATCCTCCAACCATCAAGTTGTAACAGAGCTATCTACCGGGTGGACCAAAACGAACTTCACATGTTGGAAAATTCGTTATGCGGAGAATAGTTGAGGTATTGGAATCAATCAAAGTTTGGTTGACATCCGAAAGGCTGAGATATTTTTTGTGATGTTTCTTCTATTTTTATGAGCATTGGAAATATAGGTAAAATCTCAAACACATTTCATGCCCCTCAAGAGTTAAGAATCAAATTTTTATTGAAGGAATAACGTGTGCGATATGATACTTTTGTAAAAATGACATTTTAATCCTTGAGGGAAATGAAATAGATTTGCTTGTTGCTATAAGTGAGGAGATTACTTATCCATTTTTCACGCATTTCGAAGTAAAGGAATTTTCAAAAATCAAATTTTAGCTATATTTACAATGCTCAGAAAAATAAAAGAAAAATGACGAAAAACACTTAAGTCTTTCGGCCATCTACCAAACTTTGATTCATATCAATACCTTAAATATTCTCCGCACAACGAATTTTCAAACATGTGAAATTCTTTTTGGTCCACCAGGCATTTTCGAGCGATTCGTAAGGAAACCACACATAGGAAACACCCGCCTTATATTTGATTTTGTAGCATCAGGGTTTCAGACAATCGATAAAATCTGTTCATTTTGTTCCTAGGGTGGTGTTATCAAACATGAAGTACAAGATGCATGTTTGGAAGGAAAAGACTTAGAAGTGAACGTTGTAAAATGTGATGAAAGTGACCCTTACCAAAAATGGCAATTTAATAGTTATCCGTTCGATGAACAAAAGAAAGCAGATAAGTTATAGCATTAATTATAATTTTAGCGCAGTCAGAACTCCATGCACGCGCAAGCATTTGGCCCATCAAGCCCAAGTTTTTGTACCCTGGTTACACTCTCCTTCGCAGAGGCAGAGAGGCCATCGTGCTGCGCGCTCTTTGCTCCTTCGGAGCTTCACGTTCTGCTCGTTTGCAAACAACAGCCTCTGCGACGGAGAGTGCCCTGGTTATCAGAGCCAACAAAAATAAAGAAATAAAAAGAATTTCTCAATTTCCCTATCCCCAATTTTGACCCTTTTAAACTTTTTTGAGGATCTGGTGCTCAGTGTAAAGTTTTGGTTCACTTCAAAACCAATGGCTTTGCTTTGAAACAGTTAAATGGAAACAAGCTTGGATCATGTAGGCATTTTCTAAACGATTTTAGAGGTAATTACTTGAATGATCAAAATGATTGAATGATTTGATCACGGTGATATGATAGGAAGGTACGGAGAGAAATGTTCGAAATGATGTGTCTTGAAGGCACGTTTATGGTGGCATCAAACTGGCTACAATTCAGGCATGGGGACTTCTTTCGACTACAAAAGATGAAAAAAATTTGATATTCAAATTCAAAACCAACTAAAGCATTAACATATGTAATGATTTTGAGCTTAAGTCTAAAATGTAGGTCAGAGCTTCCATGCAGCAGATATAAGGTCTTCCTTAATATGCGTAATTATTGCGCTATCGTTAGCCAAAGTTTGGTCTTCATTGGTTATATCTCCGCTAACATTGCCCTGATTTAAACAGAGTCCAGAAAAGGTCTAACCTTCATCCGCATGCCAATTTCGTTAGTTAAACCTTCCTCATTCTATGAAGTCAAAATACCAGATTTTTCGAACTCCTCGCATTGCTTCTAACCCTAGTATTTATAAGTTTTGCGAAAATAACCCAAAATTTTCATAGGTTTCTTAAAAAAATTACTAAACCTTCCTCAAGTATGACATTATCAAGCAAAGACTCTGGATTCGAAACAATGAGGTCCCAACGTCTAAGTTGAAGCTTCTTTTAAAAAATACCGACTTGTTTATGTCTGTTAAACTTTTTGAAATGGAGGCTCCTTCACACGGACCTTAGACGTTGGGACCTCATTGTTTTAAATCGGTGCAATGTTAGTGGAGATATGGCCAATCATCTTCGGACACCCTATCGGGTTAGTGAAACATTTTTAACCGTTTGCAAGCTTGTTGTTTGCTATCTATTAATCAAAATTGCTTCAAACTGATTCTTATTGTGTAGTTAACATGTCCACTCAGGTAATAAAATTTAGCTGGTTAAAATCTGTCAGATTGTTCTGGGGTTACAAGCGATCTTATAAAAGCATTTCATCTCAGAATCTTTCAAAACAGGCCTAAAATACTTGATCAAATTTGCTGACAGTTTGATCTGAGGATGCAGAAAACTAGAAAACTATGCAGAAAATGGCTGATCCCCAGTTTAAAAATACTAGGTTGGGCTCTGTATCTACGCAACAGGTTGTCCTGGCACTAAGATTGCCCGATTGAGTTTGATTGTCATCGCTGTTGAGCTTGAATATTAGCAAATTTGATCATGAAGTTTGGGCTTGTTTTGAAGGATTCCGAGATGAGACACTCTTTTAAACTTGCTTGTAACAAGATAACGATACAACCGATTCTAATCAACTAAATGTTATAATTTAAGTTGACATTCTAGCTACTCAATAAGAATCAGTTTGAAGGAATCTGATGACTCACCTAGTGTATGTTTTCTTGTTTCTTTTTTGACAAAGAGTGAGATGCTTTGCTTCATTTATTTCAGAGCATAGGAATCAAATCTTTAAAAAATGTTGCACGACTTGTTGATGTATCTTTCGTTTGATTTAATGGCTTGAAAGGAACTTCAGGTACTTCGTTATAAGACTTCATTGGCATTCTTTGATATCTTGGTTATTTTCAAAATTATTTTGTGTTTCTTTTTATTGAAAGAATTCACGAATAGTTTTGAAAAAATTTAAATCGTTGTAAATCCTAGATTAATAGAGGACAAATGGTACAATCTTCAAGAAAACCATAGTTTACGGAGGTCTATGATATGGCGGTAAGCATAAATCCGTGCTTTTTTGGTTCACGATTTAGCAATTTAATGATGTCAAAACCGGAAAACTATTTGAAACATAAAAGACGCTGTAATTCTGAAAATAATCAAGATATCGAAGATTGCCAATGTACACTTATAACGAAATACCTGAAGTTCCTTTCAGGCCATTAAATCAAACGAAAGATGCATTAACCAATCATGCAATGTTTTTTAAAGAATTGATTCCTATGCTACCGGGTGAGTCAGAAAAAACAATCCCCGTTTGAAAGGCCACTGCCCCCTGGATATCAAAACGATAATATTGACAAATACATTATTTAATGGTTGACATGTTCAAATATGATTTAAAATTTACCTGACTAAAATCGGCCTCTCTGTTTTGAAATTGTGAGCGATTTTCTGGAGAGATACTCTTCAAGAAACCTTCAAAACAGGCCTAAAATCACGAGCAATTTTTCCAAATATTTCTTCCTTACAGCAATGACTTGCACACTTGCACATGCTTTAGCAAGTGTTATCCTCTTGGGAGGATAAAATCTCCGAGAATATTGTTGTTATGTTTCCAGGGATGGTACTTTCATCCTCCCAAAGGGATAAAACGTGCTAAAGCATGTACAAGTCATTGATATTTAGGCAGAAATATGACGAAAATTTTGTCATGATTTCATGCCATTTTTGAAGGTTTCTTGGAGGGGCTTTCTTGAGAAAATTCTCTCCTAATTTCAGAAGGGAGTGGCCGATTTCAGTCTGGTAAAATTTACAATCTATTTGAACAAACAATATATTTACCAATATTATTGCCTCGATATCCAGGGAGCAGTGGCCTTTCAAACGGGGAGTGTTTTTTCTGACTCACCCGGTAAATTTCAGTGGCTTATTCGTAACATTTCTGAATAATATATATATATGTAATAAAATGGAATGATTTGTAACTGAATTCTTGCATGGTTGTTTTGCTGTTAGATATTTAATAGTAAAATTGTATTGCAATCTTGTGTTTTCTGGTATTTCTATCGATATTTGGGTGCTGCCAATGATATTCTTTAAAACAATCGCAAACATTACGACCGAATGTGAATGTGACATAAGAAAGTTGACTTGTATGAAAAATTCAAATTACGAAAAGTATTAAAGTCTGTTTAGAATCGTAAAACTTAAATCTCGCTTCGCAAAAAGGAAATGCATTCTGGTGCAGTATCTAACCTTAACTTGAGTTTCAATTGATTGCAGAGAGAGGACAAATACCTCAACTTAATTTTTTTTTTGTCAATTCAATGTTGTGAAGTGAGAGGTTCTTTTTATTTACCGCGAAAACTACTCCACGAAATGGATTTTACTGTGGTTGATAGCCGAAAAGCAGAAGTATTTTGTCAATAATTCTGAACAGATCTGAAAATACAGTATATCAGGCAACATGCAACAAATACACATAATCTAGCATTTACGTGGAAAAATTGATCTTGAAATGTGTGAAAAAGGAAACCAACACTGGCTGGATCCAATCCTGCTGTCTCCTCACAGAACAATACTCAATAATATCATTTTATTGTGCCTAAAAACTCATTTCTTTTAGCTCTCGACTAACATGAAACATTCTTGCGTGTTTTCTTTGTGAGGATGATCGCTCCGTTTTCCTTTTTTTTTGTATTTCCATTGTTCAAGAAGTATGAGAAAATTTTAAGAAGATACGTTGGCCTACTACTGCTCCCAGGGGCGCACATCATGGGGGGCGAGGGGGGTGAAACACCCCCCCCAATAATTCTGGATATTCGGTCCCAAAAGTTTGAAATTCGGTCCCGAGACACCTTATACGACCTCAGTTATTAAAACTGACTTTCGGCTAGTAGGGCGATTTTCAGTTTTCACGCCGAAATTTTGAACGAAATATCTTCTAATTTCACTTATTGCTTGTTAGAACATTCTGATTGACAGCAGTATTTAAAGGTTTCATTCATTTGTCGAAGCGAAGCCACTATCTTGTCAACAACTGGTGTGCAAAAATTATTAGTCAAAGATGACTCCAGAACTCTTTCGAATTGAAAAAGATTGGTCCACGACGACAGTTCGATTTGAAATTTGTAAAGAATGAAACAAAAGAAAAGGATCTTTCCCTAGTCAGTGGGGCGTGGCCACGAGTTAGATGGGGGGCATTTGCTCCCCCCACTCTCGTCAAAAGATGATCTTCGAGATTCTTTCAAAAATGAGGAGAAATTAGTTGGGTATGGGTAGGGTAAGAATTTTACTGACAAATGCTGCAAAGTGATTGGGAGAGTCGTTCTAAGCTAAAGTAAAGGTTGGCATTTTTAAAAATTTTCCTAGACGAAGTACCACAGAATTGCCAAGGCTTCAATTTTGCCACAAGCAAGCATTGGATTGTGAGAAGCGTTCTAAGACAAAGTAAAAGGTGTTTGCGCAAAAATTTTCCCAGAAGTTTTACTTTCATAAACAGCGATTCATAGAAAACTGTTAGAAAAGTACCAATTTTCCGATTTGGCAACGGTAAACATGGGATCGAGATACGCATTTTAAGCCAAAGAAAATGATGCTTACCCAAAAATTTTCCTGGGGATGCTAATTTATAAAAAAACTGTTACCAAATGGTGAAAAATCCTATTTTACCACAGGTAAACATGGAATCGGGAGAGGTGTTCTGAGCCAATGTAGAGGGCGTATCCTCAAATATTTTCCTGGGGGCTTCGCCCCCAGACCCCCTCGTTTTAACACCTTCCAGTTAATTTGCCCTGGCTACGCCACTGTCGCTATTGAGCACAACACATTCTATATACGCGCAGTCGGTCCGACAAAATTTTCGGTCCAGAGCATGGCTACACCCCCCCAAACAAAATTTGAATGTGCGCCCCTGACTGCTCCCTGAATATCACGGCAAAGATATTCCTCTCGGGATAGGCCAAAAGAACTTACAACGAAATGAAGATATGATCATAGTATGTGATCTTACTACATAATTAGATCATCATAGCAGCATAGCAAGTAAGTAGGCCAAAGGCCAAACAAAAGTTGCTAAATCTTCGAAAATTGGCGTCAGCGAAGAATTTCCCGCCTTTTTTGCATATTCTTGGTACCCATGCCCCTAAAAGGATAGTGACGAAAAGGAAAGGAAAGAATCATCAATCATGCACACAGCCACACAGCAGATACAGCAGCAGAGATATAATCTTTCCAGATAAGATATGAAGACGACATGACAGATATGAAAAGAACAACAATGGCATGTAAATTTTGATTATGTTTATTTCATGTCAAAAATGTCGCTGATTAACCTGTTATCAATTTCAAAAGAAATTGTGGGTTGTATTCAAAAGTTAATTCATGTCCAAGGTCAGGTTATCGGGTGACCGTGACCGCAGTCTGCAACAACCACACAATCTTTAGCAAGTGTGAGCTCGTTTACTTGTTAGAGTTTCGCCTGGAGGTAAACGATGGATTCAAGATGGTGGACGAACAACGTTCTTGAAAGCAGCTAGTAAAAGCAAGTACAAGGGTACAACAAGGCAAGCATAGGCCCAGTTTTATTTCTTAGGCCGACTTTTATCTTCGACAACATTTGGGCAGACACTGGAGCATTCATTTTAGTGCTTGCATGACTTATAACAATGCATGGTGCACAAGATGCATGAGAATTTTGACCAGATAATTTGACTGCATAAAAATTGGTACGAAAATGATATGAAGGCTAAGAAATATACGTGACCAAGGCTTATGGAACAGTGGAACACAACAAGTCACCAACACCACAACTTTCAACTGTGTGCAGAACAGCCCTCCTGAACCAGGACCCAGATCCAAGACTTGTACTGTGGAAGCCTTCATGCACACTACAGCTTCTCCCTAACCAATACTTCTGGACATCCCACTCAAAACCTCACCTTTATGAAAGGCTGACATCATTATGAGGACTGCTCAAAGATATGTCTGTGCAGTAGTATTTTTGACAAGTCTATTTTGGATCTCAATACATTTTTTCTGGAGAATTGTGAACAATGGAACTGCAGTGAAAGTAATTGACCCTGGACAATCATTAATTCTAAGTTTGGAAAAAAGGAGACTGGATTCTTTGAGACCTAGAGAACTTGTCACCATTGATTATTTTGAAATGGTGTACAAACCATTGGTGCAAACAGAGCTTTCTAGTCCAGGAATGGGTGGAAAAGGTGTGAAGAATCTACCTGAAGAAAAAGCAAGAGAAGATCAAGCGATAAAAGACTATGGTTTCAATGAAGTTGCTAGTGCAAAGATTTCTCTTGAGAGATCAGTACCAGAAAACAGAGACAGAAGGTATGAATTGTGCAAGAGATGTGGCACCATGTACTCTCATATTTTTTCAAAATTACCACGTACGACCCTCAAAATCCTGGAGGTCCATGATTTGGTGTTTAAAAGTACCAATTTTTATACCTAGAAAAGAAAGTTGCGCATTTAAAGAAATTCTGCCAAAGTGACCCATATTTACCTATGTCATCACGCCAGACTAGATTTCTTGCTGTGCGCAGAGGAGAACTTCTCTGCACAATTTCATGAAAACAATAGAGCCTATTGTTCTTCTAGTGTCCGCAATTACTCGCTTCTCTATGTAAGAAAAAAAAATCCAGTTAGGTCATCACAGCAACACCCACTATGATGGCACATTTACCATACTGCCGCCTCATTATTTGTCATTAAGCCTCTGAAAGGGAATGGCAGGGCATTAAAAAAATTATGCATTTTCAGTCAGATGTCAGTCTTCTTTTAATACGTTTTTGATCAGAGGGCTGTTTTATGGTTTTATGACACAATTTGTGTAATGGCGCTAGGCTCCTACTGTATGTTTGGTATGTGAAGCAAAATATGAAAAAATATGAAAAATCTTTTCAGGAGCTACGGCCAACACAAATTTTGACATCTGAAATGATGCTGACCAAAGATTTTGTGTGGTACCTATACAGTTATTTGCCCCCTAATGTGTCACCTGCATTTGAGATCATCATCGTAATTATTTATTCATTTACAGTATGCAAAAACAAAACAACATAGCTTATTAAGGCCTACTATCTTACATAACTTACAATTTTTCTAAATAAATAATAATACTATAGTTAAAGGATAAAAACATAAAAAGTCTATGGTGCTAGGAACCCAACCTTTGGTACATATCCCCATAGGAGGTAAAGACTTCAATGAATGCAACGTTGAGTACAAACAACACTGCCATTCAAACAAGCTCCATGCTTTTTATGTACATATGAAACAGATTTAACTTATTGCTCCCCTGCCATTGATATATTCACATTGCTCCATTGTTAGGGACAGATATTTTTCAAAACTCTTATGAAAAATGTGAACCCTAAAACAGAAAATTTTGAAAACATTGAATGTTATTTCCATTCTCTTAAAATTCATGACATCGGACATGTACATCATTAGCTCATTGTCCAATATGCTGATGAGGCTTTTTTCATTCACAGCTGCTTTCAAAAGAGATATCCCTCAATATTACCAACTGCCAGCGTAATCATTATTTTCTTCAATGAAGCTTGGTCAACCTTGATGAGGACAGTTCATACTGTGTTGTCAAGATCACTACCTCAAATGATACAGGAAATCATACTTGTAGATGATAACAGTAACCTCATCAAATTTGGTAAGACTTAAGTACATTTTGTTTCATTTGATACCACATTTATATAATGTAAAACCTGCCTATAAGCCGCCCTTGCATATAGGCCGAACCCTTAATTTCATTGGTACAATTTAGGAAAAAGACTTTCATGGATATTTGAAAAAACTCCTTTTTCAGCAAAAGTGTTAGATGTATCCAGGAGAAAAGTTATAAATCCACGAAATTCTAGCAAAATTCAGCCATGCCACGCTGCTTGGACACTCAGACACCATGATATTTTGTTTCATCGCCTGAGGTATGATCCCCACAAAAAATGGTTGGAGGAACTTTGCAACAAGGATAAATATTCCCAAGCCGATCAGCTACGGGGCCATCACAAATCATTGGAAGTGCTGTTGAACAATATCTTCGACCGATCATTAGAATTCTCGCTTTGGCCGACTCCATGGGGTTTTTCAGCCCATATTGGCAATTTCTACGTGGCGTAGAAAATTCCAATATTGTAACTTCACAACCTACCAAACGATTTTTGCAAGGATTGTTCTAAAGTTTAATTTAATATCTGAGGAATGAAACAAATCAAAACTGTGAGCAATAAATGTGCTGCCAGTTTGCTGTCTTTAGTGAAACTGCACACAAATTTCTGGGACACCCTGTGTGTGCTAAGGCTTTTAGAAGAGGCACCAAATTACAGATAAAATTGCAGCAGCTAAGGTTTCATAGCTCAACCGTATTCTATGTACTGAATCGTGTAGCCAGGGAAAGGNAGACTTTCATGGATATTTGAAAAAACTCCTTTTTCAGCAAAAGTGTTAGATGTATCCAGGAGAAAAGTTATAAATCCACGAAATTCTAGCAAAATTCAGCCATGCCACGCTGCTTGGACACTCAGACACCATGATATTTTGTTTCATCGCCTGAGGTATGATCCCCACAAAAAATGGTTGGAGGAACTTTGCAACAAGGATAAATATTCCCAAGCCGATCAGCTACGGGGCCATCACAAATCATTGGAAGTGATGTTGAACAATATCTTCGACCGATCATTAGAATTCTCGCTTTGGCCGACTCCATGGGGGTTTTCAGCCCATATTGGCAATTTCTACTTGGCGTAGGAAATTCCAATATTGTAACTTCACAACCTACCAAACGATTTTTGCAAGGATTGTTCTAAAGTTTAATTTAATATCTGAGGAATGAAACAAATCAAAACTGTGAGCAATAAATGTGCTGCCAGTTTGCTGTCGTTAGTGAAACTGCACACACACATTTCTGGGACACCCTGTGTGTGCTAAGGCTTTTAGAAGAGGCACCAAATTACAGATAAAATTGCAGCTAAGGTTTCATAGCTCAACCGTATTCTATGTACTGAATCGTGTAGCCAGGGAAAGGGAGGGGGGTGGGTACTGTATTGTTCGAAATACCGACGGGTTACTTTTTTAGCTAGAAATTCTCTATACAAGGATCTGTTTTTCGTCAGAGAATCCCCAGACATGAGTTGCATATATCATTTAAAATAGTAAGAAATGGGTCACTAATTTCATGATTTTCCTGTCGATGGATGGGTCATGGGTCTAAAGTTGAACAGTGGACATTTGCCGTTTTGAAAAGGTGAGTGGCATCCTAGTCAACCTTCAATGTAAGTACCTATCATGTGGTGTAGATCACTTCAAAATAGGCGGTGACAAAAGCCTCCTTCACCACCGAAGCGTTTAAAGAGACGTCTGTCTGCATTTCTTGGACCGTTTCGTTGCCGTTCATTTATACCACCACAGTTAAGAATGGCAAGTTAATGTATAAAAGAACGACAGTACGGGTTAGAAATCCGTGCTTGGAAGTGGTTGCAGCTTCTAAGGCCCTGGGGAAGTGCGACCTTGACGTCTTTAGAGCCGATGGTACTCGTCTCACGGTCCAACGCATCCCAAAAATGGACGGAAAACTTTTATTGAAAATGCTTCTTGTTCCAAAAAAGGACGAATTTATCATAATCAAAGTATGTATAAAGCAGGAAAAGAACGATTATCGCTGGAGAGGTGCCTTCATTTCTTCCTTTCTAATAATGTCGGAAAACTATAACCCCTGAGCACCATATCAGATTGTCAGAATCCCACTCATTGCAAATCAATTTTTTTGAGGTTGAAGAGCAGAGACGTAGGAACCGGGGGGCACTGGAGGCACGTGCCCCCCAAGATTTTGAGAAAAAGAGAAATTGCCCTTTTTTGTTTGAGGAAATGCCCCTCTAGCTTAAGGAAAAAAGTGCCCTTGAAGTGTCGTGCCCCTCCAAGTTTAAGATGCTTCCTACGGCCCTGTTGAAGAGCAGTGTGTACATGTGTACATCGGTACTCTCCCATTTGAGCTCACTTGCCATGGATTTTTTGCAGTGCTCTAGCAGTAGTAAAATTTTGTGCCGAACGAGGTAGAAAGTGTAAGCAGTTACAACGGCTGGAGCACTGAGGAAAATCCACGGCCAGATAGCCCAGTTGGTAAAGCATAGCACGTACGTAGACACACTGAGCAAGAATTCAGACCCTGCTATGGTTGTTCTATTTACTCGCGTATTTTCTCCACAACCTTTTTTGACAACGGGTGAGTCAAAAACAAGTTTCGTCGTTGCATCAAATATCAAATCAAATTTATGGGTATTAATTATCTTATCAACGATTTTCAACTGGCGAAATTCTGAAGTTTTATTGGCTACCTGGGTTTGAAGCATGCTACGAATTGCACAACATTTCAAGCAGGTCCATCTTTGTGTCCATTTGAATTCTTTAACATGCTTGATTATGCCACAAAGTAGTCTCAGGATCATGTACGAATCGAAAGTTAATGTGAAATAATGACATTGAGAATCTTGGGCAAGATTTGCGATGTCTTCTAAAGCCCATGTCTCGAAATATGGGTTTTTCAAGCTATCATTTCAAATCTGTCACATAATTTGGCATAATCATTATAATTGCTAAAAATGGTTTGGCCTTTGATATAACTGAAAAAGGACAAATTTTATCATGGGTGGCGAAACAAAATGTTGCGCATTTGTCAAACTCCGAAACTCTTTTCTGACTCACCCGGTGAATACAGATTTTTCTTTCCAGATCACCTAAACGAAAAACTAGAGAATTATATCAAAAGCCTTGGCAAAATCCGACTAATAAGGTCACCAAAGCGAGTTGGTCTAACCCAAGCAAGACTCATTGGTGCTGATAATGCGGTTGGAGATGTCTTAGTATTCCTCGACTCCCATTGTGAAGCCACTTCCGGATGGCTTGAACCCATGCTGGCAAGAATACAGGAGAACCCGAAATTTGCTGTTGTGCCAGATATAGAGACTATTGCATGGAAAGATTTTGAATACAGTACTGCCCAAGGGGCTATGGCGAGAGGAGTATTTAATTGGCAGATGATGTTCATTTGGGGCAGTATACCAGATAAAGAACTAAAAAGGAGAAAAACACCGGTAGACCCTATAAGGTATGAATTATGTTACTGCTAATGGTAAGCGTTTAAAAAAATGTGATGCTTAATCTTGTATGAAAGCGAAACCCAACCGGTGAGTCAAAAAGGCTTACGCAGTTGAAATATTTCAACAGGTGTTGTATGGTTTGTTTGAAAGGACTTATATCACAAATTCCATAGGGGCTACTTGTTCGTTGCGACTACCTGTCCTGGTGTGCCAAAAAATTACCTGGTAGACGATATAACCGATAGCTTTTCGCATTTCAGATCGCCGACGATGGCCGGTGGTTTATTTGCAATGGACAGAAAGATGTTCTTTCAAATGGGTGCATACGACAGGCAGCTCACTTATTGGGGAGGAGAAAATGTCGAATTATCTTTTAGGGTTTGTATTTTACCTGTATATTGCCTTATGCTCTGCTCTGTCAGAGTTTATCTGTCGCTAGCAGCAATACCATAGTTGTCCCATGCAAGTACACACTTTTGGCAAACCTACAAAGATATTTTGTCTAACATCCAGAGGTCGAGAAATTGTGGGAACACGGGAGCACCGCTCCCATTAATTTATTCGGTGGTTGTCAGGCGACAGGAAATTTGTCCTCCTATTAAAAATTTTACCTTTTCACTCATAAAAATTATTTTCAGAGTCATAACAATCAAACAGGTTAATAGTTTTTTGGGTTCGTTCTTTGTGACGGAAGACTGTCGCTCATTGATTTACTTGACTATGAGGTGCAAAGGGAAATTTTATAGAGAAAATTTTACGGCAGAAAATTTTTCTTTTGCAAATTACGCTCGCAGGAAGTAAAACATTTCTCGACCACTGCAACATCTTTGGAAATTCCCCCTTTTACATGAAATTTGTGAAATAAGACGTCCGTCTTGATCCCCAGGCGAGTTGGTCAGTTTATAATCGTGACAGTATATGCCTTATCTATGCAGAAAAACTACACTAAAGAAAAACTAAAGCCCTTCAACAACAATCTCGGCAATTTTTCCCTNACTGAGGGATCTTTGAGAAACCTTCTCAAAAGCCGTTGTACTTGTAGAAACTGCACGATAGCTTTTGCAACAAAAATTGAGTTTTTTACTAAGGGCTTTGACCTTTAGTTTTAGTGCTAATATAAGGGCTGATCCAAGTTTGTCATGAATAAAATACGTCTATCATAATCCCTTGTTTTTGCAAAGTGGTTTTTCAAGCTATCATTTCAAAATCTGTCACATAATTTGGGGTAATTATTATAATTGCTAAAAATGGTTTGGCCTTTGATATAACTGGCAAAGAAAAAATTTTATCATAAGTGGCGAAACGAAATTTTGCGCATTTGTCAAACTTCGAAACTCTTTTCTGACTCACCCGGTAAATACAAATTTTTCTTTCCAGATCACCTAAACGAAAAACTAGAGAAATATATCAAAAGCCTTGGCAAGATTCGACTAATAAGGTCACCAAAGCGAGTTGGTCTAACGCAAGCAAGACTCATTGGTGCTGATAATGCAGTTGGAGATGTCTTAGTATTCCTCGACTCCCATTGTGAAGCCACTTCCGGATGGCTTGAACCCATGCTGGCAAGAATACAGGAGAACCCGAAATTTGCTGTTGTGCCAGATATAGAGACTATTGCATGGAAAGATTTTGAATACAGTACCGCCCAAGGGGCTATGGCGCGAGGAGTATTTAATTGGCAGATGATGTTCATTTGGGGCAGTATACCAGATAAAGAACTAAAAAGGAGAAAAACACCGGGAGACCCTATAAGGTATGAATTATGTTACTGCTAATGGTAAGAGTTAAAAAAAAATGTGATGCTTAATCTTGTGTGAAAAGCGAAACCCAGCCGGTGAGTCAAAAAAGGCGCACGCAGTTGAAACCTTTCAACAGAACAGGTGTTGCGAGGTTTTTTGACAGGGATTTCTCCCCAAAATCTGTTCTAACTTAAGAAAGTAATGGCCGATTTAAGTACCCATTGCTAACCATGATCCTTTGCACGCCAAATGAAAAGCAAAACAAATAAAACTTAGGCCAGAAACGACTTTCGTATCTTATGAAAGTTGACTTTGAGACTGCACAGGATCATGGTTAGCAGTGGGTCTTTAAGCTGTATAAATGTTTTGATCGAATTGGACATGTCGGCTATTAAGCCTGTTTTCCACTAGGCGAATTTATTCCCGCGAAGCGAATTTTTTCGAGCCTACGCATGCGTCCTTCACGTATGACCTCATTCGCGGTGGCTGTTCGCAGCAGCGAAAGAGTGAGTTGGAATGGATTCAACTTTTTCGCCGCGAAAATATCGCTTCGCGCGAATAAATTCGCCCAGTGGAAAACGGGCTTTAAATAAGACATTCGCCAATCTTTTTGCCGGGGTATTCAAGGCGTTTTCTTTTAGTGGAGCGAAGATCTGGAATCAACTTAGCCGCGNTAAAATGAAAAATGAAAAAGGAACAGTAGCTATTCAAAGGGCGTGCGTTATTTTTGAGTCACCCAGTAGTTAATGATATTATCTCGAACATGGACTTAAACAACAAACAAGTTTTCGTTCCATCTTTCGAATATCTTCTGATAAGTATCAGACTAATATTCTTACACGCTAATACTCGGACGAGTGTCAGTCGAAAAAGCTTTCAATATGTTTCATGGAGATTTCGCTTTCAAAGCAATCTTCAAATTTGTAACACAAGAAGACTTTCAATTTAATGGAATTACTCTCTAATGCCTTTACCTATCAAAGCTATCTTTCAAAACTATACAAAGGTATAAGAAACGTTACCTCTCTTCCAATCAATTGAAGGTGTTGTGGAGCAGCGGTGTAATCCTCTGACTTTGCAGCCGGAACAGTCAGGCGGACAGGGTTCGATCCCAGTACGAGCCCCACCACTTGAGTGTCATGACATGGGGTCGCGGACTCGATTAGGTCTTCTCTACTTCTGGGATCACAGCGCTTGGCGCTATAAACCGCAACTTCGCTTTCACCTTCACCTTCATGGTTTGCACAGAGGCAGTCGTGAATATTACTCGACTTATAATAGTACTCAACTGGCTCAGTTACCAGACTTTCTTATGTTCTGAGAAGTCAACTAACATCTAAAATGCAAAATCATCAAGAATTATAGTCAAGTTACATTTTATATCACAAATTCCATAGGGGCTACTGGTTCGTTGCGACTATAGGTCCTGGTGTGCCAAAAAAATGACCTGGTAGACAATATAACCGATAGCTTTTCGCATTTCAGATCGCCGACGATGGCCGGTGGTTTATTTGCAATGGACAGAAAGATGTTCTTTCGAATGGGTGCATACGACAGGCAGCTCACTTATTGGGGAGGAGAAAATGTCGAATTATCTTTTAGGGTTTGTATTTTAACTGTATATTGCCTTATGCTCTGCTCTGTCACAGTTTATCTGTCGCTAGCAGCAATACCATAGGTGTCCCATGCAAGTACACACTTTTGGCAAACCTACAAAGATATTTTGTCGAACATCCAGACGTCGAGAAAGTGTGGGAGCACGGGAGCACCGCTCCTCGAAATTGATTCGGTGGTTGTCAGGCGACAGGAAATTTGTCCTTCTATTAAAATTTTTGCCTTTTCACTCATAAAAAGTATTTTCAGAGTCATAACAATCAAACAGGTTAATAGTTTTTTTGATTCGTTCTTTGTGACGGAAGACTGNTTTAGGGTTTGTATTTTAACTGTATATTGCCTTATGCTCTGCTCTGTCACAGTTTATCTGTCGCTAGCAGCAATACCATAGGTGTCCCATGCAAGTACACACTTTTGGCAAACCTACAAAGATATTTTGTCGAACATCCAGACGTCGAGAAAGTGTGGGAGCACGGGAGCACCGCTCCTCGAAATTGATTCGGTGGTTGTCAGGCGACAGGAAATTTGTCCTTCTATTAAAATTTTTGCCTTTTCACTCATAAAAAGTATTTTCAGAGTCATAACAATCAAACAGGTTAATAGTTTTTTTGATTCGTTCTTTGTGACGGAAGACTGTCGCTCATTGATTTACTTGACTATGAGGTGCAAAGGGAAATTTTATAGAGAAAATTTTACGGCAGAAAATTTTATTTTGCAAATTACGCTCGCAGGAAGTAAAACATTTCTCGACCACTGCAACATCTTTGGAAATTCTCCCTTTTACATGAAATTTGTGAAATAAGACGTCCGTCTTGATCCCCAGGCGAGTTGGTCAGTTTATAATCGTGACAGAATATGCCTTATCTATGCAGAAAAACTACATTAAAGAAAAACTAAAGCCCTTCAACAACAATCTCGGCAATTTTTCCCTTTCCAGGCCTTGATAGCTCTCTTAGAAGCTGCAACATCGTTTACTGTTTTTGTATCATCATGGCAGAGCGTTCCATAGCTAGGGTGATAGGGTTCATGCCGTAGCTTTCTGTTTTTGCAGCGGGAATCGAGCATCAATTATCATATTATGTACCGGATGAGTCAGAAAAACATGGGGCTTTTAACAAGCCATAGTTTGGTGAAAAACAAGTCAAATCGGGTTTGTTGAAGTATCGCACTGCAGAAGAAAGCTTAAATTAGTTACAGAAATTTTATTTGTTAAAATCGGTCCTTTCTTTCCATAAATATTTGCAATTTTTTTATATAGCTATTTTGGTGAAAAGGTATCGCTTTTATAGAATTTTCTGCTTTCAAGCAATGACACCAAAATTAGTAGTCCCCTAAGTATGCAAAATAAATGAAAATAGTATTTCCATTTGTGCTCTATCACAATGAATACCTTTTTAAATTTTGTATGTTTGTCATGGTTTAGAAGTCCACACGTGCATGATTATGAATCTAATTGAAGTCCTACTTTAGGAATCTTATGAAACACGATTTTACTAAAATCAGTCATAATTCTGGAGCGGATTTACCGATTTTGACCAATTAAATTTTTATATCTAAGTTAGCCTTTTTCCTATGCAATCAATTTTTAAAGAAACGGATTTGTGACGATTGTGAAAATTGCATCAATAATAATTGGCAAACACCCCACGTTTTTTCTGACTCACCCACCCGGTATATCGGACGTTCAAATTTATATCCTTTATTTGTGAACCTCAATCGTTTGTTTGGAGAGATTTCTTTGTCTATAGGGGCTGTTTGAGCTGATTGAGCCCTGTAGATGTCAGGGAAGTTTGATTTTTTCACAAAGCGCCTTTTACGTCTATGTCACTGAGCATATTAGAAACATATCCAGAACCAGAGGCCGATAAAGTGTGGGAACAGGGGAACGCCGTCCCCAGGAAATGTTTGGCAAAATTTTTAGGCCGCAGGAAGTTTTTTGAAAAAAGGGTTAATTTTTTATGCTGCCGTAAAAACACAAGAACCTGTTATAATTATTATCAAGAAAACAAAATTGAATTGCTGAAGTAACTTTAATTACGCAGAATCTTGACAAAGAGGCTTGTATTTTGACATTTGCTATAGAGCTATTCAATTATCGTGCCTATTTTTGAGCTACCTACCTAAAATTCATTCTTTAACTTGTATGCAATATAAGTGTTTGCTTATTTAATGTTGGTTTATGAACATGTTAAATTTCACCAAGTAGCATATGAACTATATTCTACCTACAACTTGCGCGAACTACGCTGTACAATCCACTAAATCAATGTCAAATCAAAAAAATTTCACAGGAAGTTTTGATAAAAAATTGGCCGTTCCCAGGAAGAAAAAATTGTATCGGCCTTTGTTCAGAACATTCGCTATCTTGATTCTTTCTTCTGTCTACAGCTTTGGATGTGTGGTGGTGGCGTTGAGATTCTTCCTTGCTCACGTGTTGGTCACGTGTTCAGAAGTCCTCCATACCAATCCCCTCCTGGATCGATGGATCACAACATTGTACGAGTTGCTGAAGTATGGTTGGATGAATACAAGGACATTGTTTACGCTTTTAGGCCAGATCTTAAAACTTCAATGGGAGGCGATGTGACTGACAGGAAGAGGCTGAGGAAAAGATTAAAATGTCAAACTTTCAAATGGTATCTAGATAATATCATCCCAGAGCTAGAGATTGTTGACGCGTATCCGTATGGACGAGGTCAAGTAAGTTTCAGATCAAGTATGCATGTCCTGAAAATTTTTCAAAATACCTTAGGAAGGTGCAACCAAAAGTGAGACGGGAAATCTAAGCATATGAAAGTGGCTCAAGCCACTCAGATTCAAATCCTAGCCTATTGGATATCTCTGGGCTGGGTTACACGATGCCGGATTGCTTTTCACATCGGATTGGTTTCAACCCATCCCAGTCAAATTCGCATCGTTTTCATTGCAGTTACACGACACTGGATTGCTATGAACTCACTTTTTATTACAGTTACACGACACCGAGTCACCCTGCACTGCGAAGTCAATGTCTATTGTTCTTCACAACTGCGAAGCCATGTTTATTTGTTCTACAAAACAAAGCATTTTGCAGAGAAAAGTTTGGAGTGGAGTGACATCGGATTCATGCAGTTATTTTACAGAGGGGTTGGTACAGAAGAGAAATACGTTGGGTAAAAGAAATTTTCTGACATAAAAAGTTGTTGATAGATGTTTTTCCACCATCTCTTAAGTTGGGTAAGACGATTTTTTAGACCAGAAAACATTTCTCTTCGGTACTAACTCCTCTGTAAATGATGAACGGTCCCTTAGCTCCGTCCATTCACTGTAAGTCCAACATGTCACTGATTATCATTGGACATTAGTGTTGACTATGTGATATGGGATACATTTGGCCTCCCTAAAATTTGCCTAGTGATATACAATGCTTATCTTGTTCAATGGGTGTGATATCATTAAAGTTAAAGAACATAGGGAAATAAAGGACTCGGCTAATAAGTCTAGCCTCGCACCAGAGTGAAGGAAGAAATACGACACAATCTGTCATCTACAACAACACTGCTATGAAAAAAATTAGGAAGAAATTGTGTATACAATAAAAACCCGCGTATAAGAACCTTGTGGATTAAGAACCTACAGGCTGAAATTGTCAAATTTTCAATTGTTTTATAAGAACCAATCCATTGTATTCATTGTTTAAGAACCCAGGCTGACTTGCAAAATAGTAGGTTCTTAATTTGCGCATTTTCGAACAATATTGACCACTTGCTTGTTTGTAAAATAGACATCTATTGTAATTTAAAGCAGAGGCTGTTTGCGAAATGGTAAATCAGTTGTCCATCCGATATGGAGTTTTTTTTCTTAATTTAGGCCAAAATATCAACTGGACACTTCGCCTTTTTGGACAGTGTGGTCTCACCGGATTAGATCTCGCTTCTTCGCTATTTACAGTATGTATAGGACCTAGCTGTTTCCCTATAATTCAAAAAATCAAATCCTTGTCGGATGGACAACTAATCAACCATTTCGCAAACAGCCTCAGTACTTTGAAACTAACTCTAACATTTCGATTTTTGTTTAGTTAAAGAACCTTGGAACGCAAACATGTTTGGACACTTTAGGATTAACTGAACATGGTTCTCGACCTGGACTCTATACATGCCATGGAATGGGTAACAATCAGGTAAGACTGTACTTGTTATTAAAAAAATGAAACAGCAGTGCAATGGGCTAAGGAAAGATCCTTGTGGCACAATGTTCTACTTCGATTTCGTTTGATAGTCATTTTACTTTTTATTTAGCTGGACTCATCGTGTATACTGATTACGTAGGAATGGCAGTTAGGGTATCAGGTCGGTGTCAAAATCCGAAGGTGTATTATTATTCATAGAGTGATGTGCCCGTCATAAAAATCAAACAGTCAAATTCGTAATTCAAAGAATGAGAAGGCAATATGCCAAAAAACAATCCACTGTCAAAGCTCCATTTAAAAAAGGCTATCATAGAAACCGAAGGAGTTGACTGCATTTTTTCAAATCAATGATATAGTATTTTTTCTGAAGAAATAAAGTTCACAAGGATATCGTGAACTTTACCAAAAATTTGTAGAATTGTATAAAGAGACTTTTGGAGAAGTTTGTTTACATTTAGGATTCTGTGAATAAATCGTAAATAGAAGATTGCGCTAAAGGTGGCCTCGAGGAATTTTTTACCATGATCCTTTGCGTTCCATGTTAAATCAACCAATCAAATCAATCGAAATTCTTCCAGTCACAAGGGATCATGGACAAAAATTTCCTGACGTCGTCTTTAGCGCAATCGTCTATTGAGATATTGCATTGTGAGCGGACGTTTTGCATCCAAGATTTCGATATCGATCTGTTTCCATAGTAGTTAACTATCCCTGCTGGTCAACTCTGCAAACTATCTTAGGAAATTTATCCAACTGCCCTCTGCTTACTGATTTTGTCTTTCTTGGTGTGATCCAAGAAAATTGTTATTTTTAACATTGAATTTACTGGAAGCGCTCATAAAAACGTTGAGAATTTATTTTAGGGTGCTTCTCAAGTTTGAATGAACTGGCCTTTGTATCCAATGAATTTATGAAGGAACTTAGAGTGTCTCCATTCATAGGCCCCTTTGTGAATAACTAAGTAACCTACTGTTTTTTAATCCATGTCTCGCCATTGCTTGGCTCAAGTTTTAAATTTGGCCAAAAAAACCTGGCAGCCAACATTCTTTGGTTATCTCTTTCATTAACGACGCTATTGTCTTCAGTGATGAAACTATTTTGCTGCTTCCTTCGACTTCCAGAGCTTGTTTCGAGCATGCACTCTCTGAAACCCTAAAACCTTCTTTCTTAACCCAAATACTTGAGATAGAAATTAGAGTTTTAAACTTTTGCACAGAATGTTCAACAGTTTCTCATAATGAAAGATAAAAATAATCAATTTTAAAAGATTACGCCCCAGCGTGACTTTGGATGTCTTTTTCAGCAGTTAAAACCAGATAATGATAAAACGGCCGAGAGAATCGATTTCTTCCTGACCAAATGACCTTTGCTTCCTAATTGCATTAACATGGAGCTCTAACTGTCCCTATTGCCTCCGAACAGAATCATCAGCCATCTGCCTGACCCAAACGCAACTGTTCAAAAATCCAATTTTTCAGCAAAAGCTTGCCTGACATAAACCTGGTGTAGCATTTGCTATTTATCTGTTTATCCCATTAGCTTGGTAAAGGATATTAGCAAATTCCTGTCTATTTTCAGTTCGCGTTCAATAGCAATGATTCAATAAGCGGATAAAGTTTTAATATAACTTTTATAAATCGTGTTTCAATAGAAAAGGCATTTTGGTGTGCTAAAACTTTTTATTAGCTGTTTGAGAGACCCGCTAAAGCTTTTTGTGCTGACCTAAACATGCTGACTGAAACTTTTTCAGCGTGGACTACCGGGTGTCCCAAATAAAAGGCAACAGATTTGATTGGGGCTAGCAATGCCAATTTANTAAATAAACCTGGTGTAGCATTTGCTATTTATCTGGTTATCCCATTAGCTTGGTAAAGGATATTAGCAAATTCCCGTCTATTTTCAGTTCGCGTTCAATAGCAATGATTCAATAAGCGGATAAAGTTTTAATATAACTTTTATAAATCGTGTTTCAATAGAAAAGGCATTTTGGTGTGCTAAAACTTTTTATTAGCTGTTTGAGAGACCCGCTAAAGCTTTTTGTGCTGACCTAAACATATTGACTGAAACTTTTTCAGCGTGGACTACCGGGTGTCCCAAATAAAAGGCAACAGATTTGATTGGGGCTAGCAATGCCAATTTAGCTCCAATCAATTCGCAATAACTTTTAAGCTAATCCTGAAAAACTAACTTAAACATAGGTACCTTGTTTACTGATATTGGTGCTTCCAAAGTTGAGCTATTTTTCTTTAATGTTCAAACTTGACTCCACCTCCAAACCAGAACTTTGGCCTTTTGGTCTAAGCAAATTCCTGAAGCGCAGCGAAATTAAGAATCAAAGTTAAAGAAACATTAAGAAATGCATTATAGGTGAGCTCTAGCAAATACCGTATAATATAATCTAATTTTTTCCAAATTTTATCAAGGCTATTATTGATTTAATCACTGTGCTTCAAGAATTTGCTTATGCCAAAGCGGCAAAGCTCTAGTTTGGAGGTGAAGGCAAATTTAAGCTTTCAAGATTAACATTTCAATATTGGAAGCACAAATATCAACCAGCAAGGTATCTATGTTCAAGTTAACTTTTCAGGATTAGTTTAAAACGCATTGCGAATTGATTAGAGCTAAATTGGCATTGCTAGCCCTGGTCATATCTGTTACCTTTTATTTGGGACACCGGGTAGTCGAGCCCAATTTCAATCTGTACAACAGAGTTTCACAAATTGTTTGAACCTGATTCTCAAATTCCAGTCTGAATTTTCTATGCAATACTTTGCTCAGTTTCCTTTGATTTCCAGAGAGAAATTTACAATAGCTATTGACAATCAAATGGAATCCAATGAAACCTATGTTAGGATCTTTTTAGTTTGTCAGTCACTTACTGTAAAGATAAATGCTAAAAATATAACATTGCACCTTTACTCTTTGCTACCTCTCTCAGCCACAGTTCAGCCCTCGTCGTCCCTTAATTTTTCCTTAATTTTTCCTCCATTTTTCCTTAAGTTTTCCTTTGTTCCTGTTTTCCTTTTAACATTTGCTCAGGTAGCCAATCCGAAATCTTTCAATCTACTTTTTTTTCCTCTTACAGTTTTTTATGCTCACCAAGAAGAATGAGATATGGCACGACACAAGTTGTTTAGACTATGCTGGAGATGGTAAAATTCAAATGTGGCCTTGTCATAAACAGGGAGGCAACCAAAAGTGGATTCATAAAAAAGTTAGTTGGTTCACCTTTAAGATAAATTGTTGACAGTCTGCTTTCCACTCATCGTGCAGGCTTACAAAAACGCGAATAGACGATACATTCTACAATGGTCCTTTGGGTCTAACAGAATTTCAATTGATTTAATTGTGCATCTGCGTTAGAACACAAAGGAGAAGGACCACCACTGGCTAAGTACCACCACTCATTGTATGATTTCTGTGCGCTGCACTCGTCAGAAAAAATCTTAAAGTCTTGGGATAGGGTGTCAGTTGTGGTGGTCTGCTCGGCTTCCACAATTAGCGGCCCTCCAAGCAGACGATACAATCAAAACATCATTATTGTTGTTCTAAAAAAACAAGGGTATCTTCAAATTGGCACTGCTTCGAACTCTATAAAAAGTCTTGGGTATACAACCTGTTCTCTCAACTCATCGGCACTTCTCAATCCCATGGTCTAATAAACCATCATTTATCTTGAAAACGGTGCTACTGTATGCCTTTTTCATTCAAACGTAGATACAAGAACTTTTTACGAAAATTCTGTAGCGCTCAATGCTTATTTGTGATCTTAAAGACAGCTCAAAATGGGGACTACAGAACAGTGTCCATGCACTAGGACCCCTCTGACGTGAAAGATACGGAAAGATTTTGCTATGGTTGAGGACCAAGTTTCTCGATAAGGGTCTTGATTTGTCGAAAATTTGAATAAACAACGATTTAGGTGTTAAGTTTCGAGATTCTTAGTATAAATATGGGTATACATTTTCCGAAATTTGGTAAATATGGGTATACTTTTTCGACAATTAAGTATAAGTATGGGTCTGTATCTTAATTCTTGGGCGGCACATCCCTTACCACAACTAAGTCAAGCACCCCCCTCCCCCGCCGGGGCTTATCTCCTCATCTATTAGCAAGAACAAGCAGCCATTAATTGATTTTATGCCAGACTTCTTTCTTCATTGAAATACACTCTTGTATACAATAATTTAATGCATAACTATTTTCTTTCAAGGATGGAGTCGTCAAACAAGAACTTCATAATTTATGCTTAGAAGCACAAAATACGCAAATTTATGTTAAAGCATGCAATGAAGAGAACTTGAATCAAAAATGGCAGTTTAATAGTTATCCTTTTGATGAGAAGAGAAAAAAAATATTATGAAATAGCCGGTAATTAATTTCTAGACCTTGTCCCACAATATCGTTTATTAGTATTATTATTAAATTCTTTAAAGTTGGTTATAAAAAATAGCTCTAAAGATAAGAACTAATTAAGATCAACTATTTACAAAAACAAAATTACAGTTCACAAATATTAACGTAAAATACCATATTTACAAAATCAGCCTCACGAATTGTTCGTTATTTACAAATTTTGCAATGGCATTTCTCTCCATTGCATTTTTCTATGCATGTCTTGAAGGAACAGACGGAGGCAGCAATTTTTATATCATTTGGCAGGGAATTCCAAGGTATGCTGCCACGAAAAGATAAACTATCATTTCCATATGTAGTTGTTTTAGTGTCCTAATTTCACATAAAAATAAAGATAAAAATGTCCAACATACGACTGTGCTAGTTAACTGAAAACTTTGGCTCAGTACGTTTTTGTCAGCAACCATATTAGTCTTTGTTATGCTGTAATAATGGTAACTCTTAAATAGTGCCCTCATCCCCCCTCCCCTCTTCCGAATTTTCTGTCGCTTCATGAAGCAAAAATACCGTTTTCTAATTTGAGTTTATAAGAGAGATATGCTGGTTACAAATCTCGACGCAAAGGTGGACGCACAGAGGGAAGTTGAATTGTTCAAAATGCCGAAAACCTTAGTATAATACACCTCCGTCTAGCATAGACATCAAATCTTTGAAAACCATTGCATGATTGGTTAATGCATCTTTCGTTTGGTTTAATGGCTTGAAAGGAACTTCAGGTACTTTGCTATAAGTGGTCATGCTCCTCCGTCTAAGTGCCCCTGTGAGAGGTCAGATGTTCAGAGGTCAGAGGTCAGATATTCACAAGAGTCCTGGCGATCGAAAAAAATGGTCAAATTTTCACCGGGAAGCTCCATTTTTTTTATATTCACTTAAGAATTTACAATACAAGATACTATTGTCACTACTTACAAACTACTTTACGATACTACAAGGATGATACCATAGAGAGCAAAAGGCTACGACTACTCCATGGCCATTACATAGAAAACTAATAGTTTGTTTCAAATTAGATTTCACCTGAAAATGTCTGCGAAAATAGTTCTCTAATTTCGTTGCGGTGGACTTTCTGTAGATGTTATTAGACAGTTTTTTTAAATTTACATCATTGTATATTGTAAGTAAAGCCATTTTTATGAATGAAACATACCAGAAATAACTTACAAACAATCTACGAGAAACAGTATTTCTTTGCTGCTGTTGAGCATGGCCTAAGATCCACTTGCTGATTTCGAGACCTTTTCGATTTTCTGACCCTATATCTGGTTGCATACGTCGCTCATTATCAAGTTATATATGAATGGTGGTATTTTCTATGATATGTGAGTTTTGTGACCAAAGCTAATTGAAGTTCATCACGTGATCAAGATCTAGCATTGTGAAAAAACGTTCGATTTCTTTGCGGGTCATTATCTTTCTCACTAATGACATACGCTACATTGAAGGAAAGATCGTGCCCCCCCCCCCCCCCTAAGTACTACCATATCTATATCTTCTCTAAAACACTATGCAGGATTACATTGTTGTGTCTATCGTTTAAAAATACCTAATCACCAAATCACTAACCAGTCTTTCATAAAAATTCTAAAAAGATTTCATACCTACTTGGTGTCCCAAAAGAGTACTCCTGTTTAAAAATCACCAATATTTTATTGCAAGGCCGATCTTCGAATTTTTTTTTGGCAAGTAGATCAAGGACCAGATTATTGTCTCAGATATAGCTGATCTTGAAGTTGGCTTAGAAATGAGAAAATTTAGTACTTTTTAGGGCTGCCTGGTTTTGAATCATACTGCAAAAAAGCACTGATGATTGCAGATCAATTTCTTTTTATGTATCTAGTTTGGTCATTTAAGGATGATACAAAAAATCTGAAACTTTGGCTCTTAGGCAAGATTGATTATCTTGCTTAAAAGTATTGCTTAAAACAAGGGTTTTCAACGTGTAATGTTTTAACCTTTAAAGACAAATGACGGTTATATAGCGTCTAGTTTAAAATAGGACAGAAGATGTCTGAGTGGCTTCATTGTCCAGTACATTTGATAATCTCTCGAGGTCATCAAACACAATGGAATACAATAGGCTATATTTGGATTGCCCAGGCCCCTGATTTAAGTCGCCTTATATCTCCGTCATTTGTCTTTAAGTATTGAAAACAAACAATTAATCGTCTTTAAATATCTTTGGGTCATTGACAAAACAATTCAAGAAGAAAATATTATCATAGGTTTGATAATCGAGTTTTGTGATTTTTTAAAGACCGATCATTGACCAGCATGCTTTGCGCGAAGTAAGTGATTTTGCTTTCCACAGCTCCGTAGTTTCTGACTGTCAGAAAGTATTGAAAAACAAAAACAAACGATCGCAAAGCATGCGGGTCAATGGTCGGTCTTTAAACAGGAGTACTTTTTTAAGACACCCGGTATATTCTTAAGCCTGCTGATTAGCTGGAACTTCTGTAGGTGCATGGAACTGTTCCCCTCTGTTATGTTGAGGCTTGAACCTTTTCCAAAACTCATACAGCATAGCAGCACAATGAAATCTGAAGAAAATGGCTACTGGAAACGTGAAGGCAACGATGATGTTCCAGTGATCCTCCCCAAACAACTCTTTGCCACTAGGATATGAGCTTGTTGCCTTGTCTTTCAGCTCAATGAATGAATCAAGCGCCCAGAAGCTCAAATTGGTTGTCAACAGAAAAAGAATGCACTGCCTGATCTTACCAGTTGACGGTCTTTCTTTGCGAAAATTTGGCGTGTATCTTCTTGAGAGAATGAAGACGATCGTCTGCAGGATATTAGACGCACCAAGGAAGAGCAGTTGTATTATGCTTATGCTGCTTGTTCCACGGTCTTCGGAACACTTTAACCGACCAGTTGTGAGGCACTTTATGGAACTGTACATGGCGATGAATTGGAAGATAAAAAACCCAATGAACCCAACGATAAGAAGTGTGTCTTCAGAACGTGTTTCGTGTTCACATTGGGTGTGCCGTTGCAACAGCTTCAGGATGACAAAAACGATAATTGTTTGTACCAAAGCAAGAATGCCTTCATAAAGCAGGAAGAAATCTCTCGATCGCTTGTTGAATTCTGTTTTCTCTGTTCCAAAAGTGAGGGCGCTGCAAACTAGTACTAGACCACAGAAAATCCCCAAGATGAATCCCGGCTGCGATCTAGCAGATTTCGTTTCTTGAGGGGTTTTCTTTTGCTTCACCATTGGATCTGGGATTACCACGAAACTTTCATCCACCCCTATGGATCCCTCCCCAGTCCCCCCATTGATCAACTGAGGGCTGGGTTCAGTCACCACTTTGCGATCTTTTCGATTTTGCATCTGGGATGAAATGGAATGGAGTATCCCTGCAACTATAAGGGAATACTCAAGCACAAACGGTGTCATCACTTCACAGAAACTCAAGGCTCTTTCCACGTATGCATCACCAAGCTTCACGTGAGACTTCTTCTGGTTTAAAAGATCCGTTTCATCCAAGACATAGTTTATCCAAATGCAAGCATTGGTCACAATTGTAAGGTACAAGACAAATTTCACTCCACTTGACCTGTTAAAAGTTGCAGCACGGAATGTTTGCATGAACACTAACTGAACACCAGTGAACACAAGACGAGTTACGTCTAATGCAATTTCTGAATAACAGAATCCTTTAGGTTGTTCATAGTGTTTGCTTGCGTTTGCAACTGTCGTCTCAAGTATTGATTTCATCAATGAAGTTGCATTGGTATTAGAGCTGCAATAGTATATACGTTCCTGAACATGGTAGTAGATGAGTAGTCGTAGAATTATGGTCAGCAAGGTTCCTGTTCCAAACAGGTACACTCCAGCCATAAGGTACATGTTACAGTGCCCTGTTACAAGAGGGGTGAACTGGACAAAATCAATATTGTCTTTCTTGTAGAGGCATATCAGCTGTCCAACGACCCCAATGATCATTAATGCGATTAAGAGGAGAGATGCAACCAAACTGTTGTCTTTGCCGAATTCAGACAGGTAAAGAACCACGCCAAATGTACAAATGAGAGTTAATGTCAGCGTCACCCAAGCAATATTTGAACCTTGCATTGCATCACGCAGAGGCTTCAAGGTTAGCACATCACATAGCTCTTTACATTGTGTTGTAATAAGGCTTTCGCCTTTCTGTCCTCCTTCCCTTTCATCTTCTCCTTCGTTTGGGTCTCGGTTTATCAAAGCTTCTTGATCAGAAATGACTACAAATGGCGTACTTCCTCGTATTATATCTCCCATATTGTTCTTCTTGATGTGGCTTCGCAACGAAAGGCCTTAACCGTGATCTTTTCGCTGAATCACGTCCTTTTTTGATAACTCAAGTTCTTCCTAGTTTTAGATCCGTTATCTCCGATCTCTGATTTCAAAATGAGTCCTATACAGATGGATTTATATGTACGAACTTTGTGTTGACAGAAGGAAACGAAAGCGAAGCCACGTCACAGAACACTGAAGCCACGAGTTCCAGGAACTTGCAACAAGGTGGTTCCCCTTGCTTGGTTTATTCCCGGTGCGGCCGCCACACTTTAGCCTGCGTGCAGCCTCGGCACTCCTTTTGGCGGAGGAGTGTTGAGGCTGCACGCAGGCTACCACACTTCGATTTGTATGATAACCTGGGGATGGTACTTGCATTTTAGAAAAGCCATTGCCTAAGGGGACGTTGTAGGTATTGTTTGTTATCCTCAAGGATGTTAGGACACCGTTTTGGTAGAGAAAGGTATTTGAAAGAAAATCAATAGACAAACTTTTTTACCAGGCTCTTGTTGCAGACTGGATAAACAGCGGACAACAAGCAGCACCTTCCTTGCAACGACCTGTAATGACGTAAGCATACAGTGCTCCAAACCTATGTTTCGATAATACTCTCTTTCTTAATGGGAAAGTCAATGTTGAGTTTAGCCACGAACATAAGTCTTTAAGACTTTAGTCGAAATATGTCCTAACTGAAGTGCTACGGATTTCCTTCACTAAAAGAAAACGTTCCTTAAATGATTTTGCCAGTATAGAAGTTTCTAAATTTTTAGTGATCTGAGAGATGAGTTGTTTGCACACACTTTTTTCATAAGGAACACATCTCTATAAGGAACTCCAGGCTGAGGAAGTTTGCAAAAACCAGCTCAAACTTAAAGTAAATCAACGGGGTTAAAAGGCAACTTAGCTAGGGGGACTGGGTCCATGTAAATAGAACCTATTGTATTTGATGTTTTCGATCGATGAAAACAATAGGAACATAAGTGGCGCGTGCCGTTCTTTTGTGCTATGTTTAGACTAGATCGCTATATCTCCGTTCATTTACTTTAACGAACATTCAGCCTAAAATTCCACAAACGGTTCCTTATAAAAACACGACAAGAGTAAAGAGTTTCTAACAAAACATATGTGTAGCACTACGGTAGACCTTCGTAGCTGTGGAATCGTGTTGCAGGGTGTAGGAAGGAATTTGAAACTGAGAGACAAAGCTTTTTGACGAGCGTAAAAATAGTACTCATGTGATAGCGATACAGTAGTGATGAGGGTTTTTGAATAGGATAAGAATAGAAATTCGATCATCCAACTTTTCCTTCTTGGTATATTCTCTAAGATCATGTTATCTTAGGACATTCGATCCTTTCTGCCTTTCAGTGTTGGTGCAAAGTTCAGAAAATGGCCCACTCCAATGAAAAAGTTTTATACGTCCATGTGATTCAGTTCTTTAGTTAACCGTTTGTCGCGAT
>REGM01000095.1:390138-417213 GCA_004194415.1 Aurelia aurita
CCCCCCCCCCCTTTACCACCCTCTTTTATCAGTTTCCTTTCCCGATCAATCATCCCATAACCACTAGCTGGGTTTTTCATTTTTCAGCAAATACCCCCCATGTCCCTTTGCTTTTCCCACTAAGCATCTCGTATTCCCGTATTTTTCCATCAATCTTATCTTATGAGCCAGCACGAGCTATCCTCAACAAAATTTAAAGAGGCATGAAAAACTGTTCTTAAAAGAGATTTGATATTTGAGAGGCAAAACAAACAAATCAAAATAAATCCTCGGATTTACATTGTGTTTTGAGCTTGTCTGAGTTGCGCTGGACAGGTCTGAGAGAAAATATTGATGTATTGCGCAATTCTTCTCGATTCATGAGGAATTGCATTCCAGTCCAATTCATGTTGTCGCAAATCTTTGAATTAGATCTTCCAAGAGAGATATTTGAGAAAAACTAACGTCAGCAGAAATTTACCCGCCAAATTTTAACTTCCTTACTGGTCCCCAATCCCCTAAAATTTGACTTCTCTTGCTGAATGGGTATTACCCTGGGTACCAGACTATCAAAAATGGGTATATAAAAGGTGATTGGGCATAATGGGTGACACTAAGAATCCACTCTTGCTAAACAAAGAATACTCGATAGAATATTTGTGAAGGTTAAAAGTAAGTTTTGGTAAAATTTCAGGGAAATATCCTACGGCTTTTGGCCTTATGGAGCAAGGGAACTCTTTCAGGACAACTTCTAACTTTTGGCAGCGCAACAACTTCTTGGAGACCAAAACGATAAATTTGGCTCCAAAACTGTTTTTAACACCAAATTTGGTTTGGCAGTAGTTATGAAGAATCTTTAATTGTTTCCCAGAAATCCTCGGGAAACCCAAAAGGGTTGATTTTTCGCCGAAGTAGTACTTATCCTCATCAGGCTGAAACACAATGAAGTGGTTACGTGCGGAGAATTTCATACGAATCGCAGTTTATCTATAATTCATTGTTTGAGATAAATCGTGTCCTCCGAGCAAGATTGTGCTTTATACCACTGTCTGTTCAAAACGTTTTTAACAAAATGTCTTGAAAATTTAAATTACTCTGCAGCAGAAATGCCAAAAGGTATTGCGAAGGATGGTACACACAAGCCAACTTGGCCTAAGTTTGCGTCTGTTGGATGTTTTATGCAATTTGATTGGCTCGATAGCAGATTGTGCTAAAGATGGCGTCAGCGAATTTTTTACCGTGATCATTTACGTCTCAAAGAATTTCGATTGATTCGACTGGACGAGCCTCTCGAACACAAAGAATCATGATAGAAAATCCCCGACGCCATCTTTAGTGCAGTCGTCTATTTGCGAAAGCATGTGTAAATCGTCAGCCAATCAGAATTGTGCGCCTTTGCCATGGAAAAAACTTGTGCCTCCAAACGCGATTTCTTTTTAGAATTTTAGAATTTCATTTAGAATTTTCAAGTTTCTTAGTGATTCTCAAACATATTAGGGGAGAGTGGGGCTAGTTGTCAAAGGGGTAAGTTATCAAACTCTCGTTTTCAATCGAATGCTTTNTTTGCGAAAGCATGTGTAAATCGTCAGCCAATCAGAATTGTGCGCCTTTGCCATGGAAAAAACTTGTGCCTCCAAACGCGATTTATTTTTAGAATTTTAGAATTTCATTTAGAATTTTCAAGTTTCTTAGTGATTCTCAAACATAGTAGGGGAGAGTGGGGCTAGTTGTCAAAGGGGTAAGTTATCACACTCTCATTTTCAATCGAATGCTTTGATTGTTTGATCGTTACTGATACATTCGAAAGAAGTACATCATACCTCTCCTCTATCATACCTCCATCATACCTCCCAGAAATCATCATCGCCAAAGTTTTGCGCCGTTTGTATTTGCATCCATTTGTGACTGTGACGACTTACCCTGTGACACTAGCCTCACTCTCCCCTACTAGAGTTTCTTAAACTTCCAGCCATCATCCTGGTTAGTTTCTTATAAACTAGTTTCTTGTATAAAAAACGTGTATAAGCAGGCTATCTACGTACGGTTGCACCTCTTGACCATTTGGAGAAAAGTTACCGAGTGACACAAAATCAACACAAATATTCTATAAGTATAATAGTTTCGAAACTAGCCGTAACGATCTGACTGTATGGGGTGTCGGATTAAAAACCCACGCAGGAAAACAGTGACGAAAAGTCAATAAACGAGTGATTTACCGACGTTTTGCCGACAGGAAAAAGTTTTCAGTTTTAAATGAGACAGGGAAAAATCTGTCCTTTCAATTTTTGTTAGGTTACACGTCTTTTTTTATAAGAAACTGGTTTATAAGAAACTAGAACTAGGACGGCCGAAAATTTAAGAAACAGTAGTACTAAGTTCGGAAAGAGCTAAGATAAGAAACTTTCAAAAGCAAAAGTCAAAGATATTATGATAAATATGTCGTTGAACCCTTATTCTTGAGTAAACATTTTTCTTCCCAACTGATCTTTTATATGTCAAGAAAAATATCTGCAGCAGTGTTGGAAATTACATGATAATTCATGCATTTAAAAAGAAGAAACAAATAAGAAATTTTCAGTACTAAAATGCCGAAATTTTCATGTTGAATTAAGAAATTTTTAGTACTATGGCCTGATCCAAGTTTCTTATAAAAAAAACGTGTAGCCGAAATTAATTCCGAAATTCTCAGAGGCCACAGCCCCTCTTTGTATTTAATGAATAATGTCACACGTTTCTATTCAAATCTCTTGAGAAGAAGCTAGGGGCAGGCCGTTCTTCAGCTATTCAATAACAACAGCCGCTACCAGCTTATTTTTTCACAGAAATATTTTACAACAAGAGTTTGAATATCAAAATTGTTTTGAAAGATGGAATCCTGTTCATGTGAATATTAAAGCCGTTGACGTCGATTTGGAAGTTGCCACCTGCAGTAACGTTATTCTTGCAGAGTTAAAATTTGAAAAATAACGGAAATTCAACAGTACGCCCATTATAATAGCTTATTGTGCAAAACTTGATGATAAACATTGGTACATTCTTGCTTTCGACAGGGCATGAACTGGTGAGATCAGAAAGAAGGAAATCCGTGAGAACAGAAGGAGGAACACAGAAATTTGTAAACTGCACCGATCTCAAGTAAGCTTGTTTCTATTAACTACTATATAACGGGTGGACCAAAAAAAGTAACCCCCAACATAAACAAATTAACAAATTTATGAAAATCTTTCTGAATGCAAGATTTTAATGTGATTTATGTGGCACTAAACCTTATTTCTCTTTAAATGCAGCTGATAATACTGATTNGCGAACGAATTCGAATGGACATATAGAAGATGATGACACACCATGCCAAACTTTAAAGATTTGCATGCAACCATCTACTCAACACGACAGAGACTGTAGTTTAAATTCGGACAATACTCATTGTTCATGCACTGTTAGTTTCTCGGACGCGTAAATTGTATTTATTTGTACTGTGTGACACTCAACGATGTATCGATGTTTGAAAAATAGCTAAAATTATTGCAATTTTTCAATTAAACGTTCTTACTGTACTGTAATGGCAAAACATAGAAACATTCTATTTGACAATCAAAATTTTAGACTGCTGAAGTAATTTATACCATTTTTTTCGAGCTTTTAGAGCAAGTACTTAAATTATTATCTGTAGATATATTAGTTTTGCTTGTGTGGATTGTGCAATTTTTCCATGGGTGTTCAAATCTTGGTCTCATAACCAAATAACCTAGACTGACTAAGAACTTTGCATCCCTGCGGCAAACCTTGTTCAACAGGGACTCATAAAGAAACAGTGAAAAAGCCGACCTCATTTCGTGCATTCATCAATCGAATCATGATCGAAGATGAGCGTAAGTTGAGGGTCTTATGCAGTGAGTCTAGGTCACTCCTCCGAAATGAATGCAATCAAAATCACGTTAAAGGTAATGTGTCCATACAAGTAGGCAGCAGGCGAGATCTCGGCTAACCGGGCTAGCCCGCTTGCCATGTAATCGAAAGTCTCTCAAACACTGTAACTGCTATTGGCCCCGGGATCCCAGGTGAAAGCAAGGCATGTGATCAATTAAAATTTCTTTTCAATCACGCATTACAGCAATTTTCTCTATTCATGTGATCAATTTGAATAGCAACCAATCATTTGCCGAGAATTTGATGGATGTTGACAGGTTGGGCAAATGCTGGCCTTATATATGGACACATTACCTTTAAGAAGACCGTTAATCAACAAAACTATCATAAATACAAAGAAGAAAGATCCTTTTACCTTCATGGGTGCAAAATAAATCTGTTAATAGGGCAATTTCCATGTTTTTACGACTAAAAGTTACCAGAGAAACTTCCAGCCAGCTTAAACAGCAACTCGTAAAAATCTAATCTATTGCGTCAATTGAATCGAAAAGTTGAAAACCATTGTTATTTACCAAATCTCGCAATCTGATTGGTATAACGGGAACCGTGTGCGAGGGCCACAATATGGTCAAGTTTTTCAGAGTAATATTATGAGTCTCTGTTGACCGAAGCGACATCATCAAATCAAAGAGTACAGGGAAACAAGGGACTCGGGTAATAAGTCTACCGATAACCCAGCAACCCAAAGAAGCAAATTTTAAAAATCATTGAAACTCGATTCTTTCACTTATCTTAAAAATTGCGCTACCGGGCAGGGAGATAACCGGATGACCCAAAAAAGTGAAATTTTGTTGGAAATCCACCAAAATTTGACTTTGTTGTCGATCTTTACATTTTTTTTTTGTGCATTCGTTTTCCAAGGATCAAATAGATTTAATGAATGATAGTTATTTTATTCTTTTGGGACAAAAATGACGAAAAAAGGGCATAAAAACACATTTCAGCAATAGAATTTTAAAGTGCATCTTGTTTTTAGTGAAAAAGCTATACCTTACGAGTTCATACAGGGTGAGTCAGAAAAATGTTTAGACGTTTAAAAGACTGTAGCTCTCAAACTAATTAACAGATTCCTATAAACTGATAATGCTTTTGTAGCTAGCATGTCAACTTGGATAAGAGAATATACTTGTTAAAATCACTCATATCATTCTCGGTGCACCCGTTCTCAAATTAAAAGCGATTTGATAAAAATGCTTCATCTCAAAATCTTTCAAAGCATGCCTAAGATCCTTGATCAAATTTGCTAGCAATCCGGCCTCATAACAATAGAAAAAGGACGAAACAAGGCTGAATGACAGTCTCAAGAGTATACGGTTATGCAGCAGCCTCTTTGTATACATGGTTGGGGCAAANCTCAAACTAATTAACAGATTCCTATAAACTGATAATGCTTTTGTAGCTAGCATGTCAACTTGGATAAGAGAATATACTTGTTAAAATCACTCATATCATTCTCGGTGCACCCGTTCTCAAATTAAAAGCGATTTGATAAAAATGCTTCATCTCAAAATCTTTCAAAGCATGCCTAAGATCCTTGATCAAATTTGCTAGCAATCCGGCCTCATAACAATAGAAAAAGGACGAAACAAGGCTGAATGACAGTCTCAAGAGTATACGGTTATGCAGCAGCCTCTTTGTATACATGGTTGGGGCAAAATATCGAGAGGCTTCTCGGGCAAATTTTTGCAATTTGAGTATCAAAATCTCGAAAAAATGCCTTATTATATAAAGTAAACTACTAAAAATTGCATGATTGAGTACCTTTCTTTCTCTTTTGCAAAGTTGGTGAAAATTGATATTCGCGGGGTTCTGGCCCCGCGAAAGTAGATTTAGCGATTCTAAATCCCAAGAGAATGAAACTTCAGAGTGAAATATTCAGCTTCAAGAACACGATTGATAGACTTATGTCGTTGCAGTGAGGCAAGGAATGTACAAATGATATCAAAGTCCTAAACCCTAAACCCCCTTCCTGAAGACAGAAGCCCACAGCACCTTCGATTCTATTTTCCCACATGCACCAGGCTTGTTTGATTTAAGAGAAAATCAGTTGTGGAAGATATTCCAAGACATTTTTCCTTGAGCTTAAGCTTGGTTCACACTAGAGCAAAAACACGCTAGAATCGAGATAGAGAGAGCATTCTCTATGCACACTTTAAACGCATCTTTAGTGAGTTATTGCTTCCAAACGACGTAATTACTGTACATTTTTAGAGAGTTATACTTTTTAGTTCCATCCAATTTCCAAACATCTTCAAAGGAGCCTATAAAATCTCAAATTGAGACAAAGTAAGTTCGACAATCTTTTCCTCGTATTTCCAATGCATTCTAACGCTATTTCACTTTAGTCTAAACCAAGCTTACGTTCGGGCTTTTTGCGCCCTCTTCAAACGTTGGGCGCCTTCGGCGCCCCCATCTTTTCACGTCGCTGGGGGGCACGTGCCCCCTGCCCTCCGGCCACCACGCCACTGAACAGAATCACTCTTATCATGAAGGCAACGTAAGTACAACTGCGGTGTCTAACTACCCATGCTGATATCTTTATTTTCTGAGAGATAAAAATGTAAAATCATGGTTTGAAAGTCCATATTATTTTTAGCATTACACAAGATCATATCATAGCTTGCAAGGTCTTGCGATTTTATATGAAAGTGCGATTTGACAATTTGACAATCAATGCAGACAAAAATTAAATTTTCAAGATCAGAAGTATACTAAATCCTAAAGAAACTTTAAAAGGTCGGTGTAAAATTATATGACCTATTTCTTTGAATTAAATGGCTTGAAAGAAACTTTAGCTACGTTGCTATAATTCTACCGTTAGAATTTTCTGAAATCTTCAATATTTTTCGAAATGACCGCGTACTTTACATTTCAACTCTTTTGATGATGTGACGTCATAAAATTTATAATCGTAACTCAGGAGAATGAAAGACTTGTACTTGATACCATATTGTAGACATTCACAAACTATGGTTTTCTTGAAAATTATTCTGTTTCCTCAAAAGTTTAGAAATTCCGATGTTTTAAGTTTTATTTTTTCGAATTCTTAAAAAAGAAGATTAAAGGCCCCCATTAGCCATGTTTGAAGAATGAGATCATGCTTGCAGCTTGCTTTATGCATGGGCGTTAAGAAACGCGGTAGTTATTCCTACAACTGTTTTTCCTCACTGTTCCCTATGCCCGTTCCTCCCTGTGTCCCTATGCCCGTGCAGGTCGTTGTTGTTGTGACTGGTTTTCCTTGTATCCCTGTGTTCTGATTTGAGTGACTGTTTTTAATAACTGTGTCCCTATGCCCGTTCCTCCCTGTGTCCCTATGCCCGTGCAGGTCGTTGTTGTTGTGCCTGGCTTTCCTTGTATTCCTGTGTTCTGATTTGAAGCGTGCGAAAACTCAGCGATCTCTAATTAGCGTTCTTTTGGCAGAGTGTTCGTTGCACTCTCTAGATGTTCCGTCCCATAAATTCGTCCCTTAAACTCACTTAGCTCCGCCTTGGCCCACTTGAATAGACCAAGGCTAAGGCCTAAATGTCCAATTTCCGACATTTGTTAAAGATTTCGTTCTTTCTTGTAGTTCTCTAAGCATAAGCTCAAAAGGCTATAATAGTAGTGGTCCTATTACTACAGCTCTAAAACAGTAAATGTGGAGAAGATCGGCGACAGCAGATAATGCTGACATGAAATTATTTATTTTATTGAGACATCATCGTTGCTACCTCAGAATCGCCAGATCGTCCATATTGGATCGAGATTTCAGTCAGTAAGGGAACTTTGCTACCTCTCTAGGATTAGATTTCATGATTGTTATCAGAATTACTACAGTTCTAAAACAGTAAATGTGGAGAAGATCGGCGACAGTAGATAATGTTGACATGAAATTATTTATTTTATTGCTGAGATTTCAGTCAGTAAGGGAACTTTGCCAATATCAAAGAGATCACATTTTGAAAATTACTGTTAATGAGTTGCCAGATCCATTGATGACTTCATTAACAGCCAGAGTTTGTTAGGAGCACCAAGTAATTAACCTTGATGAAGAAATATCAATTGTCAACTCATCCAAACTTAATAGATACCTCAAATTTCTCTCAATTGTTTTAATTGTTTACATTAACAATGTCTATAAACATCTCAAATGCTTCGTTGATTGTTTCGATTGTGTGCACAAATAATGCCTATTGTTACAACATTCCTGATTCCTATGTATATAGGTATATAGGTAGGTAGGTAGGTAGGTAGGTAGGTAGGTGTATTCCTTCCGGTTGAGCAAAAGCCCCTCCATAATGTTTTCATTCTTCAAACATAATTAAAGGCCCCCATTAGCCATGTTTGAAGAATGAGATCATGCTTGCAGCTTGCTTTATGCATGGGCGTTAAGAAACGCGGTAGTTATTCCTACAACTGTTTTTCCTCACTGTTCCCTATGCCCGTTCCTCCCTGTGTCCCTATGCCCGTGAAGGTTGTTGTTGTTGTGCCTGGTTTTCCTTGTATCCCTGTGTTCTGATTTGAGTGACTGTTTTTAATAACTGTGTCCCTATGCCCGTTCCTCCCTGTGTCCCTATGCCCGTGCAGGTTGTTGTTGTTGTGCCTGGCTTTCCTTGTATTCCTGTGTTCTGATTTGAGTGACTGTGAACAACAACAACCTTCACGGGCATAGGAACACATGGAGGAAACAAATTTTGTAGGAATAACTACCGCGTTTCTTAACACCCATGCTTTATGTCGTTCTAAAACATTCATTCCATTGAGCTTACTTGGAAGTGAAACTTTTCAATTTATGAGGATTAGATGTCATGATTGTTATCAGAATTACTACAGTTCTAAAACAGTAAATGTGGAGAAGATCGGCGACAGCAGATAATGCTGACATGAAATTATTTATTTTATTGAGACATCATCGTTGCTACCTCAGAATCGCCAGATCGTCCATATTGGATCGAGATTTCAGTCAGTAAGGGAACTTTGCTACCTCTCTAGGATTAGATTTCATGATTGTTATCAGAATTACTACAGTTCTAAAACAGTAAATGTGGAGAAGATCGGCGACAGCAGATAATGCTGACATGAAATTATTTATTTTATTGAGACATCATCGTTGCTACCTCAGAATCGCCAGATCGTCCATATTGGATCGAGATTTCAGTCAGTAAGGGAACTTTGCTACCTCTCTAGGATTAGATTTCATGATTGTTATCAGAATTACTACAGTTCTAAAACAGTAAATGTGGAGAAGATCGGCGACAGCAGATAATGCTGACATGAAATTATTTATTTTATTGAGACATCATCGTTGCTACCTCAGAATCGCCAGATCGTCCATATTGGATCGAGATTTCAGTCAGTAAGGGAACTTTGCTACCTCTCTAGGATTAGATTTCATGATTGTTATCAGAATTACTACAGTTCTAAAACAGTAAATGTGGAGAAGATCGGCGACAGCAGATAATGCTGACATGAAATTATTTATTTTATTGAGACATCATCGTTGCTACCTCAGAATCGCCAGATCGTCCATATTGGATCGAGATTTCAGTCAGTAAGGGAACTTTGCTACCTCTCTAGGATTAGATTTCATGATTGTTATCAGAATTACTACAGTTCTAAAACAGTAAATGTGGAGAAGATCGGCGACAGTAGATAATGTTGACATGAAATTATTTATTTTATTGCTGAGATTTCAGTCAGTAAGGGAACTTTGCCAATATCAAAGAGATCACATTTTGAAAATTACTGTTAATGAGTTGCCAGATCCATTGATGACTTCATTAACAGCCAGAGTTTGTTAGGAGCACCAAGTAATTAACCTTGATGAAGAAATATCAATTGTCAACTCATCCAAACTTAATAGATGCCTCAAATTTCTCTCAATTGTTTTAATTGTTTACATTAACAATGTCTATAAACATCTCAAATGCTTCTTTGATTGTTTCGATTGTGTGCATAAATAATGCCTATTGTTACAACATTCCTGATTCCTATGTCTATAGGTATATAGGTAGGTAGGTAGGTGTATTCCTTCCGGTTGAGCAAAAGCCCCTCCATAATGTTTTCATTCTTCAAACATAAAAAGCCCTCTAATTCTGAAAATATGGAAGATTTTTTAAAAGTACAACGGCAGAACTATAGCAAAGTAGCTAAAGTTCCTTTCAAGCCATTCAATTAAAAGAAATAGGTCATAGAATTTTACACCGACCTTTTTAAAGACTTAGAACATATGCAAAGCTAAGATCAGATACTTGATCAAAGCTTTGGTTAATTTTTAAAAAGTTGCAGTGATTTATGAAGGCATGTTATGGAATTCTCTATCAACTTATTGTACTGTCCCAACGTATTGGTTGCACATGGTTGCACACCCCTGAATACGTATAACACAGGGATAGCAGCACATCACATCCTACCCTGGGTACCAGAGCCGAAGAGTCGAAAAGAAAAATAAATTTTTTTATTTTTTTTTTTTTTATTTTGTATTTTATTTTTATTTTTCTTTTCGGCTCTGGTACCCAGGGTAATCACATCCAAGAATTGAAATTGATTTTTAAAAAACTAATACTTGGATGGCCAAAAATTTAAGAAACTCTGGTACTGCCACTTTGGTACAGCAGGGTGTCCCAAAATGATTGTACTCCGTTTGCAGCCTGGTTTCCTAACGTCATTTTCGACTGAGAGACCTTGGCTTTACGGAAGAGGTCAACAAATCGCTTCTCTTTCGTCCAGTGCTCTCACCCGACAGCGGTCAAATTGACACAGGGAACCAGGCTGCTACAGCTACTGTGGAGGAGCTATGCTTTTTATTTTCATGCTTCTGATAAATTTCTAGACTTACGACGTGATTCCTTGTATTCGCTCAATATTTATAATCTGATTTATAAATTTCTTTAACTTGCATTTTGTAGGCCTTCTGTTAAACATTTATGCCTGAAATAAAACCTAATCGCAACTGACAACTCGCAACTAACAACTCGCAACTCGCAACTCGTGAATTATCATATCTCCTAAGGCCTTTCAGACTTGTGTCCTCATCAGAGTGTGACTCCACTGATTTCTTTTCAGAACCCTCCAGGCTATTTCGATTTCGATGTCTTGTCGTGTCTTGTCTGCATGTTATTATTATTATTATTATCGATTTATTTATCGTTGGATTAAAAATACAATAGCTAAATAAATAGTAGCTAATTAATTCCAACGCTCAAACAATTTATATACAATATTACATAAGTAAGTNAACTAATACTTGGATGGCCAAAAATTTAAGAAACTCTGGTACTGCCACTTTGGTACAGCAGGGTGTCCCAAAATGATTGTACTCCGTTTGCAGCCTGGTTTCCTAACGTCATTTTCGACTGAGAGACCTTGGCTTTACGGAAGAGGTCAACAAATCGCTTCTCTTTCGTCCAGTGCTCTCACCCGACAGCGGTCAAATTGACACAGGGAACCAGGCTGCTACAGCTACTGTGGAGGAGCTATGCTTTTTATTTTCATGCTTCTGATAAATTTCTAGACTTACGACGTGATTCCTTGTATTCGCTCAATATTTATAATCTGATTTATAAATTTCTTTAACTTGCATTTTGTAGGCCTTCTGTTAAACATTTATGCCTGAAATAAAACCTAATCGCAACTGACAACTCGCAACTAACAACTCGCAACTCGCAACTCGTGAATTATCATATCTCCTAAGGCCTTTCAGACTTGTGTCCTCATCAGAGTGTGACTCCACTGATTTCTTTTCAGAACCCTCCAGGCTATTTCGATTTCGATGTCTTGTCGTGTCTTGTCTGCATGGTTTGACAAGATAGATAGAGAGGAGACTAGCAGCAAGCCATCCCAGAATCGAACAGCATATGATTGTTCTCATGACGATTTAATCTTTTCCTTATTTTGCACTTTCTATTGTCACGAACAATAAAAGGTGTTTTCGAATAATAATCAATATACCTGCTGTTTTGTGGGTTATCACGCGGGTTATCACGCGATTGAATATAATCGCCTCACTATGAACGCGATAAGCTCGCAGCGGAAACCAGCTTTTCGTCGCAATTATCGCAAGAATTGACGTGAATAGGCCTAAGCAGTTCGTAAAAACGTCAAATTCTGTCCTTAGATTTGCTCATATTTTAGTAGATTTGCTTGCGAAGAAACAGCAGCAGGCCGACAGAAAGTACAGAGTCGAAGCATCCATTTTCAAGCTCACAAAATCGATAAAGAAGGCGCCAATAGCTTCGCTTCGAATTTGTCAAACATGGCCACAGAGGATCAAAACAACATTCCGTTTGACGAGAAACTTTCAGAAGCTGTGAGGCAGCATCCATGCATTTACGATAAAGCCGATAAAGGCTACAAAGAAGACACTGCTGTGGCTAACGCTTGGACAAAAGTTGCAGAGGAAGTTGGAATCGAAGACGGTAAATAAATACACATTTGTCAAATGTTGGTAGCAGTTTAGTCGTAGTCTATACATTGGTCGAGCTAGACCGTGTTTATGTTTAGACGTAACAGGCTCAAACCTGGTAAACGAAATAAACCCGCGAGTTGCCCATTTTTAGGCAGAGCTCTTGTCAATTTCTGGGCAAACCAAACATCAAACTTTGTTGAACATTTTGAATGTGAATTATACATGATGTTCCATGCTCGTTCGGTGTTATTCAGAACCGCAGGTGGTAAACATTCCAATCAAACATTGATATTGAACTGCCCGCAGGAACAATGAAATTTGGACTGTCGTTAAAATACTGGAACGCGGAATGATGGAATAGATGAAATAGAACTTCCAAGGGTGCTCAGTAAAGTCTTGGGCAGGAATGCTCATTTGAGCTGATTGTACATCTAAATCCCCCTGAAACCTAGTATGAAGATTCACAGACCCACACAAATTAGTTTGTCTTGATCCAAAACAAGATAACAAGCAATTTTCTCAACCCCCCCCCTTCCCCAAAACAGCAACCCGCAAATTCATCATAACCAAAAATATTTTTACCCCAATTTTAAGAAGCTAAAAACCAACATAAGGCTGACTTTGAAATCCAAAGAAAAAATGCAAGCATCCCTGTCCAAATTTTATGAGTGCCCCCCCCCCTGGGATAGAACCACAAGAGCAATGAATAATATAATGGAATGATGGAATGGATTGAAGTGGTGGAATTAGTCGGAATTAGTCTTGCGACCTCCGTCCTAGTTTTCATAGCCACCATCTTAACCACTCAAACCACATCATCACTCAAACCAAGAAACATAATATCATAGCTCAAACCTGGACTAGAATTTTGTCACATAATCGCATATTGAGTTTTCATTTGACAAAACGAAACTCTTTAAAAGATTTAGAATTCATGCTTCAACCAAGTTTGACTACTAATTCAACTGGTTGACATGAAAACAAGGCTAAGGCAGACAAGTAAAGTCTAGAAAAGTAAAGTTGATGTTGACATTCCCAGACCATGTTAAGGTAAGGTGCCAGCTCCCAGTCCCAGTGCAATGTATAGGGTTCCTGTCCCCATTTGACCTCCACAAGACATTCTAAAAATGGTCAAATTTCCATAATTATGCAGGTTATCTTTTTGTTTTATTGTGAAACCTTCATAAATTTGTTCTAAACATATCAAAATTTGATTGTGGGGCTTTTTTTTTTTTTTTTTTTTTATATTTCCCATAAAAATTTACAATCAACATACAAAGGTTACAGGACGATGCCACAAGGAGCATGGAAATACATAGCAACCCTGCGAGCATAACATTTAACAAATTACATATTACAAATAGCAATTACAAATAACAATATTGCAAATAACAATTACAAATAATTTCAAAAACAAATAATTACAAAAAAAAGAATGTGAGAAAAGAATTGTGGGGCTCCCCAGATTCTAGATGCGTGTACATGTGCAGTTTGTTCACTCAAGTNTTCCCATAAAAATTTACAATCAACATACAAAGGTTACAGGACGATGCCACAAGGAGCATGGAAATACATAGCAACCCTGCGAGCATAACATTTAACAAATTACATATTACAAATAGCAATTACAAATAACAATATTGCAAATAACAATTACAAATAATTTCAAAAACAAATAATTACAAAAAAAAGAATGTGAGAAAAGAATTGTGGGGCTCCCCAGATTCTAGATGCGTGTACATGTGCAGTTTGTTCACTCAAGTTATCGACCAAAAAAGAAACTTTCTTCGTTACTACAGCGTTAATTAAATCATCAACTTTATGCATACTATGAGTTTGAAGAATTGAAGAATTCGAAGGGGCGAGTTGAAGAATTCGCAAAAATTAAACAAAGAGCAGAAGATTGTCGCTTGAACTTTGGTGGAAAAGGCCCAGGAGGGGGACTTACTATTGGTAGGTGACGGGGGAGGGGGGGGGTCAGACACTTTTTGGGTCTCGAAAAAGCAATGTTAGTATAGTTTTGGGGTTGCAATTTTGCAATATCTAGTGTATTTTGGGGTAGAGTGCAATTAGGTCGGATAATTGGGTCATTTTTCCTCTAAAAAGCTGCCATATTACTTCAGAACCAGTTGGCATATTGTATTCGCTTCGTAGACTGACGACGTGATTCCTTGTATTAGTATCATTCAATTCAATGCAGAAAACTGAGACTCATGTAATCAGTCTATTCGCTTCGCTCGCAAGCAAAGTCCGCGCACTTTTAAACCGTTCATTATCTGGTCACCTAAAGGTCCCCTTTGATTTGTTTTCTTCATTTCATTCATATGCAAATCAAATCAAATCAAAGGTAACCTATTGGTGACTAATAAAATGTGTAATAGGCTAATATCCGAATAAATGATAATAATTACAATATATGCTCTATATTAGGAGAGAGAGCAAGAAGAATGTTCGAAAATTTGAAAAAGAGGCTCAGCAAACGACGAAGCGAGCTGAAAAAAGCTGAAATGTTTGGCTCACCGATAAGTGTGGTCGCCGTTTCCAAAGAAAGGTTTGACCAGTTTAATTTCATGTCATGGCTAGCTCCTCACATACAACCACGGAGTCCCAAAACAAACTCACTCGCGAAAGGCGATCCGAGAACTTTGCCGAGTCTTCTGGTAACGCACAGGGCAGTCAGGATGGATGGCAATTATGACGACTTAACAGAAAACAAATATCACGCATCGAACAATGAAGAAGGGGCAAACAGTTTTGTTCAAATACCTTCGAGAAAAAGAAAGTCAGAGGGGCCAAACACATTGGTGATCACGGAGAAAGTCAAGTTGCACAAACGAAACAATGACGTCAGTAGCAAAGAGCTGAATTTTCCACAAAGTAATCTAAAGATAACCGAAGAACCAAAAACGGAAAGTCCTATTGATGAAAATCATTATTTTGGATTGATGATTGCTGCAGAAATAAGAAAACTCTCTCCTAGAAATCAGCTTCTTGCTAGACATGAAATGCAAAATGTGCTCTTCAACATTCAAATGCAAGAACAACACGAACTACTATCATCTGAATGATACAGAGCTATTTTCAGACAAAGACGTACCCAGAGGGGGCCGTTGCAGCTGCAGCTCCCCCTTCTTCAGGAACTCCTTTTAGTTTTCAAACACCCACGTCTAAGTGCTACTCTCCTCCGCACGGTTTCTTTATTTATTCCGCATATTCCGCAGTTCCATGGTCCGTGATTCCGTGGTCCGTAATTTTGGATCTAAGTGCCCCGGTGAAAAGTCAAATGCCGGGTTCCTGTTGATCGACAAATAGTCAAAGTTTTGCCGAGGAGCTCCAATTTTGTACCGAGGACAGCAAAACTTTGGCGAGGAACTGTATGTGGGTGGAAGTAATTTCTCAAACGTTTTCCCCAGCGTTGCACAATCACAATTTGCAGTCGAGGTTTCAATTGTGAGGCGTTTTGTACCGGCATAGTCAATAGAAATGGTACCCGGCATATTCACGTCTTTGGGACAGATTTTGCTTCACTTTTTCACCGGGGAAATCATCGGGGTAGAATGTGCCGGAGCACTTAGACGGGGGTGTTTTCAAGACACAAAGCGGAAGATCGAAAAATCAGAAACATTTTGATATTCCAGATCGACGATTCTAAAGCAAGGCTGTTTGCTGTCCCTTTTATCAATAATAAAACATCGTTTAGTTTCCTAAAACCCCCTAAAATCATATTCTTGGTAACGAGAATCAGAATCCTAAATGTCCCACGTTGGACTCACTCAGGAGCTTAACAGTTTCTTAACAAAAATTCCAAGACTGCTCAAGTTTCATGCCTAAATGTTGAGGGTGAAACAATACTTGAAAATTTTAAGATTTTAAATCAGCAAGTTCATTATGTACTTTGTACCAAATTTGGAGCCAATCGGATCATCTTAATTTTTGGTTGTTTGTCCATGTGGGACCAGATATTCTGTCCCACTTTACTGCACTCGTGCCTCTTTTGTGACATGGTTTTAGAAAAGCTGTTATGAGATATGAAATCAGCAAGTCCAAAATGTCCTTTGTGCCAAATATAGTCCAAGTTTGATGAAGACTACTTATTGTTAATTAGGAGAGCATTTTGTGCCATGTAAGTGCACTTGTGCCCGTTTTGTGACAACATTTTGAAAAAAAGTCTCCAGATTTGAAATCAGCAGGTCGAAGTTGTACTTTGTACCAAATTTGGAGCCAATCGGATCAACTTAATTTTTGGCCGTTTGTCCAAGTGGGACCAGATATTTTGTCCCACTTTACAGCACTCGTGCCTCTTTTGTGACATGGTTGAAGTTATGAGATATGAAATCAGCAAGTCCAAAATGTCCTTTGTGCCAAGTATGGTGCTAATTGGATGATTACTACGTGTTGCTACTTAGGAGAGTATTTTGTGCCATGTAAGTGCACTTGTGCCACTTTTGTGACAACATTTTGAAAAACTGTCTCCAGATTAAAAATCAGCAGGTCGAAGTTGTACTTTGTACCAAATTTGGAGCCAATCGGATCAACTTAATTTTTGGCCGTTTTTCCAAGTGGGACCAGATATTTTGTCCCACTTTACGGCACTCGTGCCTCTTTTGTGACATGATTGAAGTTATGAGATATGAAATCAGCAAGTCTAAAATTTACTTTGTGCCAAGTATGGTCCAAATTGGATGAACACAACTTGTGTTAATTAGGAGAGTATTTTGTGCCATTTAAATGCACTTGTGCCACTTTTGTGACAAAATTTTGGAAAATTGTCTCCAGATTTGAAATCAGCAGGTCGAAGTTATACTTTGTACCAAATTTGGAGCCAATCCGGTGATTTTTGTTTTTTGGTTGTTTTTTTGTGTGGGGACCAGATGGGGACGCAAAGTCGGAAAGGGTTAAGTCCCATTCACCAGTTTTAATTTTTACTAGGTTTTTTATCACGTGTACTTTAGTTAGATGTTAGCATTTGTAATTAATTTTGATTAGATAAAGTAAAATATTTTAATTTTGTAAGTTTTTAACACGGCCCCCTGTAAAGCAGTCTTTGATTGATGAGGCCACCGTGTCTAAATAATTAAAAATGAATGAATGAATGACTCCAGTAACCCATTAAAAAGAAATATAAATTGAAAATCATTTTCACATTACCAAGATCATAATAGACAATAACGCTAAATATGGCGGCTCCAAAGACTCTGTTGTGTTTTGCTGCAAAGCATGCTGGTAAAAAGTTCCCTGACGACCACCTAATGACATCAATGTTTTGGTTTGCCGTTTCGACTAGCCAACTTGAATTCGAATCGACCTTGAACTCAAATGCAACATGGTTCGAAAGGAAACCTTTCCAAAGCAGAAAAAGTAAAATTATGATTCGAATTTGAAGTTTGATTAAAGATTTCCAGAATTTTCCTATTTTTTACATTGATATCTTGTTCCGAACTTTACCACAGATAGCTAGTCGAAACGGTACACCAAAATTTTTATGTCGTTAGGTGCTCGTCAAGGAGCTTTCTACCAGCATGCTTCGCGCGGCCGCCATCTTTAGCGTTATTGTCTATTTAGATATTGACGCCTTGATACCCATATTTAGCTTTCGAACCCTCTGAAAATATTAATGCAATTATAGATACCTTCCAAAATTTGTTTCATGACATCATACAAGAATATTTTTGCAAGGAATGGTTCCGAAATTTGTCTGTTCGCGGATCAAAGCAGATCTCTTTGCATCCAAAAACCATGGGTAGTTAGACACCGCAATTGTACTTATATTGCCTTCATGATAAGAGTGATTCTGTTTCCTATCCTTGTGTCAGCCGCCATTTTGAAAGTTCTGTTGTTAAGGAGGTTCTGTTGTTAAGGCCGCATAACTATATAGATAAAAAATTCCTCCGCAGAAGCATATTAGTTGCGGCGCTCCTCCATAAAAGCACACATGCAGTGTCTAACCACCCATGCAAAAACCGTCTAACATGAGGAAAAACCTTTGCAAGCCAGAAGCATTCAAATTTGAAAAGCCTGTATTTAGGGTGTGTTTGATTGACTCCGAAATTCTCAAAACGGTAGGTTTGGTAGATTGGAAGGCCTTCTGAACCGTCTGCTCCAAAAGGCGAAAGGTTTCGTAGACTTTAGAGAGATTCTTGTTTTCATTAGCGAAACGCAATGTTGAATCCAAAACCTGCTGTTTTTAAAGATTTTATGTTTGATTGGGAAATGTATTTCCGTCTCTGCGAAGTCTGCTGTTTTCAGAATTTGGTAGTTTTGGAATTACCAATCAAGCACACCCTTAGGCCCGTTGTTTATACCATTCTAACCAAGGGCCTTAGGAAGAGTCTTCAGTAGGCCCAGATATGTATTATTTAGAATAAATTTAGAATAGAAAACATACCAGGATGGTCTTGGTTGTATCTTTGTTTTTCTTCTGTTTTCCTTTGCTTTTCTAACGACATAAATCCGTCGTTTTCGCGAGTTTAAATTCAGCCAAACGAAACCGTTGATGGCGGCTCGCATTGGCAACAGCTTCGTTTGGCTGAATTTAAACTCGCGAAAACGACGGATTTATGTCGTTAGGAAAGCAAAGGAAAACAGAAGAACAACAAAGATACAACCAAGACCATCCTGGTATGTTTTCTATTCTAAATTTATTCTAAATAATACATATCTGGGCCTACTGAAGACTCTTCCTACGGCCCTTGTTCTAACTTCTGAAAATCCCAAGACACACATGAGAAGATGTTCAGTGGCAAACAACTTTACGCAAAAATGAATGAGCCCGAATGAGCAAACTGTACCAAGTACGAACTGTACCAAACTACACAAGGAGGCCACTACACACACTTGGCTCTGAACTTTGTAGTACGGTTTCTTAATTTTAGACCCATTTCTTGTAGTAAAGGTTTCTTGTACAGTTTCTTCATATTCTTAAAATTTAATTTCACAATTTATCATAATTCATCAAGGACCGCTATAGCTTTTTGAGCCTAGAGAATTACAAGAAAGAACCAAATCGTAAACAAAAATTACGTTTTTAGCATTATTTGGGTTGGTTATACATTCGTTGCTTGGAAAGGATTTTGAATCTGCCAACCATGATGGGGACCAGATGACCAAGTGTCCTTCCCTGCTGTGGTTGACACATAGCATATTTATTTTGTAATTGTTTTAATTTTTAGATGAATATAAAAAAAAAATTTGCAACGCATGATCGAACATTGAAAATGTTTCTTAACTTCGAATTGACCTCTGATTGCTTCTTGTAGGGTTTCTTAATATTTTGGAAGAGGTTACTACAGTCTCTTATACGCGGTTTCTTGTGAAAAACTGAGTGTCCTAACTCAAATTCACTCTGACAACCTTAGCACCCATAACTCTGAAACTATCTGTCTGAATTTTCTAATATCGGGAATTGAACTCCATTCTACGATTGTCTTAGGATAAAAAGAATATACTTATAAAAGTCTCTCCCTGCTGAGATTTGGACACATTTTGGATGCAAATTGCTTATTTTTCAATGCCAAACATTTAGATACCAATGTGCACCATAGTTATGAGAAGAGGTTTCTCTTTGAGGTCCTGCCGTATTCGCTCGGTAACTTTATACTGAATGTCAAAGGGCCATTAGGTTATCACGTTATGGAGTTATATTCAACTGAAATTAAACTTGCCCCAAGTCTATTTCGTCAACTCAGTCAAGGGCAAGTCTAACTGAAATTGACTGTACACCTATTTTCTATAATAAATAAGAATTTGACCCAGTACTGAAAGTTTCTTAAAATTCTCATTATTTGAGTACTCAAAGGTCAAAGCTTCCAAGGCTTTCTTAGGAGTTTCCTCAAGTTATTGACGATGGTTTGCATCCTGTGCTCTCGTGAATTGTTCGAAGAAGATTAACGAAGCCGCATCACTGTCCAGAAGTTACTCAAGTACCATCCGAGTAATACTGCACAAAAAGCAATCGAAGATCTTGCAGAAAGTTTCTTATGAAAAATACGCATATTTTCTATTTCCTTCATTTTTTAAGTTCACGACTGAAGTTAGATTTTTAGAAGCAGATTTCACGTGATGTAAGACGCCCTTCAAGGGTCTGCTTTTCTGAATAACTTACACTCGTTGGTTAATAACCAACCTGTGTAGTATAGAGGATCTTGAAAAGGCGATGAGGTACTCCGAAGTCTCTTTTCACCACTAATTCTATCGATTTTTTGGTTAAAGTTAGGGGAGATACATGGCAAGCAGTGGCGGAGCCAAGGGGGGGGGGGGAATGGGGGGGTCCGGACCCCCCACGTTTCCAAAAGATGAATCCTGAGATTCGCACAAAAATGCAATAAAATTGTTCTCTCAGGAGGGGTAAGGGCGTTGCCTGCATTTTCCGAGAGTTTGAAGGGCGTGGTCACGGAAAATTTTCCTGCGGCCACGCCCCAGACCCCCTCACTTTTCAAGTGCTGGCTCTGCCGCTGATGGCAAGTTGCAGGAAAGTCAGTAAATGTAGATACAACAATTGTGGCTGTCTAGCAAATTAAACACACCCCTAAGACCAAGAATTGGGCCAATCAGATTGCATAAAAGCTGCAAAAAACAAATTTAGGCCTAGATGGTTCATCCATAAAGTACTCACGGAAAATTTTAAAATTTTCAAACCCCCTACTAGACTTATTACAATCGTCATAGTTTCGCTACTTGATGTACTGATAAGAGCAGGGCCGACATCCAATTCAATAAACGAAGCGGAAACTGGGACTGAGGTAATCAATCTAGTCTACCCCCTACCATACCCCCTTGTATGCTTTTTGAATATAAGAAGTAGGCAGTTTTATATAGAGCGTACGCCTTTGGCTCGACCCTCCCTCCCCCAGTGCCAATGTGCTTTAATACAATTTTCTACATGTAGGGGTAGGGGTTTTCTAAGGATAAGATTGCACAAGGACTTTCGAACTATTTCTTAATCTCTGTGTACAACAAGTTTAGTGTACTCTTAGGGAAACAATGTATCTAAATATTTGGAGTAACTACAAATTTTCAAATTCACCATACCCTTCCCTTCCTTAATCCTAATTCTTTACTGCATAAAATCTAGTAAAATCGAGCAGAGCTGGAAATGAAATATTTCCAGAGAACTTGGAGTCTACCGTGGGTTGGGTTTAATGAATGTTGAATGTAAATGCCATAGTGGAAGGGTTAACCTAAATGACCTCCAGGAATAAAAAAGCCAGGTCATGCCCCCTCCGAAAAAACATCCGCTCGCATGTCGTGTCAGCAGTTGAACAAGAAGGACCAGAAGCAGCTCTCCGTAAAACAAACAGCGTGTAGGAAAAATAACCTGTGAGGAATGCGCATGCGTAAAGAAGGATTTATTACCAGCAAATAGATGATGCGCATTGCGTGCAGATTTTGTTGGTCACTGGGGAGGAGGGAAAAGAAGAGAACTATACAAATAGAATTGCCAATAGAAGCCAAATCTTGCGGTTTGTCCGCTATAGTTTCAATCTCTCATCAATTAGACTTAGATCGAAAGAGTCTTTTGAAGACTTTGCCCTTTCAGAGGGAGAATAATACCCAAGAGTTGGAAGGGCCTGCAAGGAAATAGCTGGACTAACCAACAATTATTTAAAAGAGTTGATGCAAGGTTCTTTTCAATTACCAGCGGACCAAACAAAGCTGAATTATATTTAATTGAATTTGTCATAAAAGAAATGCCCACGGAAAACAGATTAGAAGAGAACTTCCTCAATACAACAAATTCTCCTGCAAAGACAACTTCAATGGATTTTCCAAACGGCGGCGTGAAAGCAAACAGTGGACGAAGAAATGTACGAAGAGGTATCCTGAATTTATTTGAACATTTGTTTTCCATCTTGGAGATAATCGACTTTGCAAACATTTTATTTTTACGAAAGGGTATCTTGCGGCTTTTTGGTTTATGATAACAGCCTCTTATAACAACCATATTGGCCGGCTGAATGCGGAAAGAATCTACCAATTTATTTACGTGGAAGTTTGAAGTAAAATATATTGTTTTATGTTTTCTTGTAGTCTTTTGCCAACGAGTGTTTTTAACAGATAAAGTTGATGCCGAAATCGTCCAAAAAGATGCCAGATCATCTTATTTTCAAATGAATCTACTACCTTATATTTATTAGTCTTCAGTCTGACTTCTTATCCTCACAGTCCAGAAAATAATTGCCTTTGGGCCAAAGAACTCTCTCGACATCGATCATGCAAGGAAAGGAAATGGGGGATCATAAGGGATTATTTCTCAGCTCAGCTCAGATAACCTTACAAAGTTATCAAAAGCAACTACGAAAAGGGAATGAAAAGTTGTGAAATCTGAAATATCTTGATACATTGCAACCCTGTGACAAAAGTGCAAAGTGAAGGGGTCACAGGTGGTTTAATCTCCTGGGAAATTTATTCGGCGGGCGTGCAGCTCATGTGAAGCTGGAAGCGCGATCATAACAAATGAAGCTTTAGCTAAGTTTTGCAAAGAAAAGCAGCAAATTTAGCGAAATACAAGTCATCCAAGCTCTGCTTGTACTTAACATCAAGACTTGGTAGCTTCAACCTTTTGCTGAGCGAACTGAAAGTGAAGTGTTTTTGTAGTTTCATTGATTAGCCTAAAATTTAGGCCAAAAAGGCCCCAACACAACAACAGACGGATTGGGTGGCCTGATCAGGAAGGGTTTCTTGTCAACCTGCAGTGAGAAACACTTGATGAATAGAAGTTTTCAACGAAGCTGATTGTCTCCTGAAATGGATGCTTCAGAAAATGGTAAGTTGCCTGGTGATGTGCATGTGTTCTGTTGTCTCAGGAAACAACAAGCAAACAAACGAAGCAACAAGTCCATCCAGGTGCTAAAGTCCATCCAGTCCAGTCCATCTTTAATTTGCATGCCTGACACTCCTTATGTTAATAGACTTGCACTGAAAGCAAGGTATTCAGATCTTTTGTGAGGCAGAAATGCAATGAAATATTCTTGGCTTCGTTTATGTATCACTTGGTTACCCAGTCTATAGGCAGAGCATGGCAACTCCATATACATATAGAAGATTTTCTTAAAATGTTGATATGCATGCCATGCTCCCAGGCTGGAATCGTTATACTGCACCCCAATTTGTTCCAGCATTATGTGACATTTAAAACGTTCAAGTGGCCTAAGCAATGAAACAATCCTTTTTTGGATCACACACCTAAACTTTTCAAGGCATGCAAACGGCAACATGCTGCCAAATGTTAAATTACCAGGCATAAGCCTACGGCTGAATTTTTCCAGGGGTGGCGGTAGGATTTCGCCCGAGTAGGGAGACATATGGTATATATATATACACATATATATATTTGAGTCCATTGGAGATTTTGGCCTTGGAGATAGCATAGCGAAGACAGGAGCTGTAATAATTACATATTCCGAGTTCTTTTTCGTGAAGACATTGCTCCCTAAGTATAAAGTCTGGTAATAACCGAAAGATTTAAAGCGATCATTGTTGAGTTTTGAATAAAAAACCAATCAGAAACATGTTAGGGGGGGAGGGGGGGTTGAGGGGACTTGCTATATCCTCGCAAATTCTCTTATGATGTCTACTATTCAGATCTGATCATTTGATCTAAATTTCTAGAGTAGGACCACGGCTTCCTCAAACACTATTTCGGGTATAATGCCAGCAGTTTATAATATTTTACTTAAAATCACTAAAAAGACTATCATTAACTGTCTTCAATTCCTCTACAGTCAAAAGAAATATGAGTCCTGACTTTTCCTATGTCCAAATGTGTCAATCATTGCACTCATGTCACTTCAAAACTTCGATCGAAAATTTCCTCTCGATACTAAGTAGTGCCAAATTGCTCAGCCTTTCTTGTCCCATAGTTGATCTGAGGTATGTCTTCAGCCGTCGAAAGCCACTGAATGATCTTTCTGCCGAGCAAGACGTGACTGAAATCGTTGCTAGCAATGACGTCGTTTCATGCAAGGATGGCAGCACCTGGTGCATACCTTCTTGGGACATTTGAACAAGCATTGGTGTATTCTTTCCATAAGATTCAGAAGTGCTTTGCTTCTTGTAATTTTCAAACACCACCTTATCATTTTTGAGGCACTCTTGGCCGATTTGATAGTGCTTCGATATCAACCCGTAGCTCTCAGTCTTTGGGTCACTTGAAAATATCACATCTGCCAAAGCACATAAAATTGCTGAAGTCTGTTTCTGTCCTATATCACTGTCCTGTATCAACTTACAAAACGAGTCTAGAGTGGCGCTAATAATTTAAAGCATCTATCAAGTTTCTTACGGAAAGTACCTTTTCGGGGTGCCGTTAAGCCTATTGGCTATGGCCGTAACAACGTGCCGAAAAATAGATTGCTCTGTTGGACTAATGTTCTTGAACAATGTTCTACCCCAATTACCCAAAGTAGTTCTATCGTGTTCCATTTTCATTTTTGCCCGACTGTATTTGAAGACAATTTTTGAAAATTTGCCCAACTGACATCGTTTTTCAAGAACTGGGGGGCTGCCGCCCCCCAGCCCCCCGGCCCGTACGCTTATGTTACCAGGGGTGGCCAGATATCTTCAGGGCACAGTCAAAATCTCCGGTGTGCAAGTTAAAAAACTTGGTGCGCAGCATCGATGGGAATTTCAGAAATTTCTGTTACTTAGAACGCTTGAAACAGAACTGAAACTGGAACTGAAATAGGAACTGAAAGAAAACTGCTGCCAACAGTTAGAAAGCTGCAGTTTGAATTTTTGGGCCATATAATGAGAAAAGAAGGTTTAGAGAATTTAACGCTCACAGGATGCATTGAAGGGAAGAAAAGCAGAGCAAGATCACAGTTAAAACATTTGACGAGTTTGAGCACATGGATGGCAGAACGTGTACCAGAAGGACAAAGAGGGAGTTTGAAAGAGCAAGAACTGCTGAAGAAAACAAAGGAAAAGAAACTGTGGAAAGACATGATCGCCCACGTCTTGAAAGGAACACATAAAGAGAGAGATAGAGATCGCTTGAAAACTTATCGGACAGTAGCTTTTGTGTGATCTTAAAGCATATTTTTGGTGCGCAAAATTTTTATCAGTTTCTTTACATTGGGCGTGCTGTTAGCAAGCTTTCCAGCCTGGTGCATGCTGATTTGGATTGAAGATTTTCGTTCTCTATATAAAAAAACAAAGGAATCACAGACTCTGCACTCAAACTCTGCTGCTTTGGTCTGCACGCATGAGATCTCATGAAGAACTTCCATGTTATTTAGACTGGTTGGCTACACTGCTCAAATCAGTAGTCTGAGGTGAAGAGGAATAAGGTTTCTAAATCAGTGATCTAAGGTTTTGATGTCGGGGTGAATCTTAGGCTGTATGCTGCAATAGACAATAACACTGAAGATGGCAGCCACGCAAAGCATGCTGGTAAAAAGCTCCCTGACGACCACCTAACAACATACAAATTTTGGTCTGCCGTTTCGACTGGCTAGCTGTTTTGGAACAAGTAATCAATGTAAACAAAAAGGAAAATTTTGTAATTTGAACGCAAATCGAATCAAAACTTTACTTTTTCTGCTTTGGAACCCTTTCGAACCGTGTTGCATTTGAATTCAAGGTCGATTCCAATTCAAGCTAGCTGATCGAAACGGCAGACCAAAATTTTTACGTCGTTAGGTGGTTGTCAAGGAACCTTTTTACCAGCATGCTTTGGAGCAAAAAACTATGGAGTCTTTGGAGCTTCCATCTTTAGCGCCATTGTCTATTAAGGCATTGCAAAAAGTCTAATTTTTCTTTAAGTTGCCAACCAAGAATACAGACACAGTACTCATAAACAGATTGAAGATGGTCATTATCGATGTCTGTTTACGATTTACGTATCTATACAATGTTCCTAGTACAGTACAGGCCTTGCAAACATTAACATGGCAAGAATTCTCAAGAATTCTTAAAAATTTTCAAGAATTCTTCACATTCTGATGAGAATTCTTGAGTCGTATGAAAGACTGTAAAGATTTTTAAACAAGAATTCTTAAAAAATGGAAAACTTTCTCAAGTATTCTGAAGGAAAACCATGTTAAGGTTACTGTAACCCTTCAGACACAAATTTATCGATTTTTCGTTTTCCTCATATCCCGATGGTTTAAGTATTTGAGTATCGTTTCAACCAACTCACTTCCAGAAATAACCACAATTACTGGGAAATTTGAGCATTTTAAAAGAAGCAATCATATTTCTCAAAAATTGCGGGAATAGACTTCAGAGAATTAAAGTAAACTCATTTGACCTTGCAGCTATATTCAAAACATCCCCTGCTGTTATTTTCTTGATATAACAATTGAACAAGACCGCGCTAAAGCTTTATTGCTTGACCTGCGGCTTTATGTTTGCACTTTCAAGCATAATCGTTTTTCCCGCACGTTCTGCTTCAATTTGATAAAAGCTTGATTTCTCGAAACAAGATTCCGGGGTACTGGTGGGTACTAAAAAATCTTGGTGTACCTAACGGGCCAATCAAATCGCTTGACACTTGGCATACAGGGTCACAAAGCATATAACTACCAAAGGGTGTCAGCGATTTATGATAGATCCACTGGTCCGACTTTTATAAGGGTTTAAAAGTTAAAAAAGACATTTCAGACATTAACATTAATTTAAAATTGCATTATTTCTAGACAGTACGTTTTATCAAAAATTCGTGACACCCTTTTGCAGTTCAGGACCTTAAGTCTTAGGTAAATAGATAGTCTTGGTCGAACAATGCCCGATGAGGTACACCAAGATTTTTCCGCAAGGGTGGTCAATTTCGCCTAAAATCTGGA
>REGM01000095.1:425545-442457 GCA_004194415.1 Aurelia aurita
TTTTTCCCACCTCTGAATGCTTCTCATCTACTTCAATTGCAGGACGCCTCAAATTCGCTGGGAATACGTCGTGACTAATGTTTTACAAGTTATTGTTTGTGTCTTCTTTACTTACTACATTTTCGCAAGATTTTGTGTACCTGTATTCAGGAATACTGGTAAAGAACAAGGCAATCTAAGGTATGATCACATTCGATAAATCTCTCTTGATATAGCTACCGTAGCATCATGAAATTAGAATATTTGTTTGCCAAACATACATACAGCCTCCTACTTGTCCTGGAAAATATTGAAAGCCATTTTTTTATATCGCTGTTAAAACTAAAAAACAACAACAACAAAAGACAATATTCTGTGCCATCCATAGCAGAAATAGACATGACGTCATCTCATCTGGTTCTGGCTATGAACGGCACGATGAAAGCCATCTTACATTTATCTACGTTCAAATCAGGATAAAATACTGCTAGTGAATCATGGATTTCGTCCTTTCTGGAACCGGAACAAAACTGATAAAAAATGATAGCGTTTTTAGGGATATTTTTGGAGTAAAGCAGCTCAATATCAACACAGGAGACATGATTTGTTCCATTGGATGTTACCAAAACTTTCAAGATTAGAATGATTATTTGACCTATGACCATTCAGATACGTCCTGTATGTCAATTATATGCTTCTCTCATTTTGATCACAATCTCATCGATCAGAGGTGTTGTCAAACGTTTAATTCTAGCACAAGATGTTTTGTTCACACTTTTGAAAAGTGTTGCCTTGCCTAGCAGCTTGCAATTATTTATAGGCGTGTTGAGGGTGATAATTTGAGCTTGCAAATGCTCAGTGGAACCGAATCGTATACAGTAAGAACTTGCAAATAAGAAGATAGCCTTCTACAAAAGGCCTTGTCCAGTTTCATTTGATAAGTGCAAAAGATAAGACACAGGCTGTTCCTTTTATTGAAATTATTGAAAGACTTTCTAATAAGCTTAAGTAGGAATGTGATACATTTTCTCTTTGAATTATAATTTTCTCACCTTTTCAAAGAGTTCAATAAACAATGAGTGCCATGTAAATATATCTTTAATTGAGACGGATATTTTAACTCATAAGCAACGTTTGCTTCACCTTATAAGAAACAGCATGATAATCTGGTTGATAAATTTCTTCTATGTTATTACAAAAAGAGAAATAATTATCCTCACGATGATCCTCTTTTACAAATTGGAAAGTCTTCGTATGGTGGTACAGAACTTGAAAATCGCTTTGAACAACATAAACATGGGCTAAATATTCTAATTTGCACTTGCCACAGCAAATCGTCTGATACGAGAGCTAAGAAAGAGGAGGAAAAATAGTGCATTAATTTGAAATTAGCCCATCAGGGAGCTCATTAAGGTTTTCGTATTGTCAGAAGACTTCGCGCAACAATTAGATAAATTCCTTTTGTCGGCAAAGAATGAGTGTTTACCCTTGTCGTTCCCACGTCCTCCAAGGCCCAAAGATGGCACATGGATTCAGAAACAGAAATTATGCTATTTGTCGCTATAATTGTCGGTACAAATAAAATGCACCATGTACCGACGGTACATGGTGTATTTTATAGCAAATGTTCGATAGTCGGAAAGTCATATTTTTAATAAACCTATTCTAATTCTTTTTATAGAGAGCTGATGCTGGCAACATTCAGCTGCATGTTACCTGGGACACTTGTATTAATTCTTGGCTTCTTTTCAATCTTGCATTCCTGGTTGAATGCATTTGCTGAAATGCTACGATTTGCTGACCGCATGTTTTATAGGGTAATCTTACGCTATCTTTTATTTACCCTGTATCACAGTTTGAAAACATTTTTCTGCCCCTGCAACCAAATTTGCCAGCAAAATGTGCCTGCAGCGTTAATTGGGCCTATTCTTTGAAAAATTTTGCTCGCAGCGTACTGTAGTTTTTTATGCAAAATGTTTGCCTGCAACCGGCGGTCACATCGGTCCAATCCCATCCCGACTTTTTCCAGCTCTGCCCAGTAAGGTACCGGGTGTCCCAAAAAGATACTCCTGTTTGAAAAATCATCAAAATTTGAATACATGGCCGATCTTTAATTTTCTTGTTTGGGCAAGTTGATCAAAGACCAAATTTTTCTCCCAGGTATAGCTGATTTTGTGATTGGTTTTAAAATTAGCAAATTTGGCTCTTCTTAGGGCTGTCTGGTTTTGAAGCATACTGCAGAAAGCACTGATGATTACCAGATTCATTTTTTGCATATTAGGCTTCTAAATTGGTCATAAATGTCAGAAAGAAACGCAAACTATCATTGTAAGACTTGAAGGATAATGAACAATCTCAAAATAATTGCTCTTAGGCAAGATTTATGGTGTTGCTTAAAGAGTATAGCTCAGAATAGGGTTTTTCAACCTTTCATTTTATACCCTTTAAGTAATGAAAACAAAGATTTTATCATCTTTAAATATTTGGATCTTTGAAAAAGAGATCAAAAAGACAATTTTATGACAGGTGTGATAATTGAGTTTTGGTGATGTTTTAAACGGGAGTACTTTTTTTGGGACACCTGGTAGTTCATAAATGATTATCGCCGTATTTGAAGATAGTGTTAGAGGGTGTGACCGCGCACTTCTCACCTATAATAGATGAGATGATCTATATTTTAAAGCGTTTTAAAGGTACATAGAACAACCTTTAATTCTTAGGAAAGCTCAGGATGGTTTGTATTTAGAATATATAAATTTACTACCATTAAGGTGCCAAGAGATTTATCTGTAGGTTATAGTTAAAATCCCAATCGAAGTGAAGGAAAACGGTCCACCTAAAATCCCTCCTCGAAAAGAATTTTTGTAAAACTGATGTATCATGAATATAANTCTTCTCGTCTATAATAGATGAGATGATCTATATTTTAAAGCGTTTTAAAGGTACATAGAAGAACCTTTAATTCTTAGGAAAGCTCAGGATGGTTTGTATTTGATAATCGTGAAATATTGAAATAGAATGCAAAGGAACGAAATGTTACTTGAAAACCCGGTAGGTTTATCAAGAATGTACAAATTTGCTACCATTAAGGTGCCAAGAGATTTATCTGTAGGTTATAGTTAAAATTCCCAATCGAAGTGAAGGAAAACGGTCCACCTAAAATCCCTCCTCGAAAAGAATTTTTGTGTATCATGTGTATCATAAAACTGATGTATCATGAATATAACGTCGAAGGCTTTGGAATATTCTGTTCACATCTAGCCTGCGTACAGATCATACCATTTCCTTTGGGTATAGTTTGCACGCAGGCTAGTTCACAGCATAGGAAACCTTTTTTCGAGCTAAACCGTTATTTTTTAAAGATTGTTTCCCCTTCTCATTTTTGCTGTCCTGCCCGTATTTTCGTTTCCCCGCTTTTTTCTCTTTCCTCTTTCCTGCACTTGCTTCATTGATCCGGCTATTGTTTGGTCAAAAATATTATTTTAATGTCTTGTTTAATGTTTTTTAATTAGTGAAGATTTGTTTTAATTTTTACAGGACTGGTGGAACTCATATTCGTACGCAGCCTACTACAGAATGTGGAATGTAGTTGTACATGATTGGTTATTTGCTTACATATACAAAGACACACTGCTTATATTTGGTGATAACAAGAAAGCCCTTGCTGCTATTTTGGTCTTCATACTCTCTGCAATTGCACATGAATACATTTTGATATTGGCGTTTGGTTTCTTCTTTCCGTTGCTGTTTTTCATGTTTGGAGGAGTTGGATGTAAGTTGCTTATTAAAATAGCCTTAAACAAACAATGGGGCCATAGCTATGTACACATTGCTGGCTTTTGTGTAAGGCGGTATACTCATAGTATGAGACGTCTGATAGCAACCAAAATACCGGGTATGCTACAAGACCTACTTTACTTTTGACAGGCAAAGATAAATCGTACACTAGGCCGATTTTGAAGATAGATGCCTCAATCTTTAGCTAAATTCCCAAAGAAAACTTAGCGTATATTGTGGTGGGCTGCTTCCCGAGTTATAAGCGATTCCTTTAAGATTTCTGTTTAGGAAAACACCCTGAGTCGATCGAAAAACATCGATCAAATTTTTTAAGGAATGAGGTATGAACCAGAAAGGACAAAGAGAAAACTGTTCGTTTAACCAATTTTATTCCAGTTTTATTCCTTGGTTCGCACTCGAAATAGGCGAGAAGGCGAGTTATTATCGTTCCCGCCATGCAGCCATTTTTGGAATCTATGCTAAAAATTGATGATGATTTTTGATCGATGATAAGTAAGGTTTTTGGCTATTCAGCAAAGCTTTTACAAACTGTTTGGATTTATGTTTGCGTCCTTATTATAACCCTCTAGAACACGATGGTTTCTTTAACACAAAGAAGAGGCTAAAATGCCAATTTGAAAGAACAAGATATTTCCTCAAGTCATAAACGAGGAGATAGCCGACCATAGAGAACTGTAGAAACTAGGTTAAATATTGGGGGAGGGGTGAAGCTATTGTTTCAGTATAAATCCATTGTTTGTCCGATTGTTTTCAAACAAAAGATTATTGTCTTCCCTAACTTTCAGGGGCGACCGCACCCCTCACCCCATAGTGTTGGCCACTGATTGTTGTTTTTTTTACGGTAATATTTTGCTTTTGTTTTCAGTTCTGTTCAGCTTTATCGGACCTAAGAAGGGACAAGGTCAGCCTCACTCAGCATGGAACATCTTTATGTGGGTCAGTCTTATATTGGGAAATGGATTATTAATGTGCCTGTACAGTCAAGAGTGGTTTGCGAGCAAAAACTGCCCAAGAGATATGGTATGAATAAACTATGCATTTTATGCTGTGTATCTCTATTTTTTAAGCTACAAACTTTCTACTGGTTGAATCATTAAAAGTATTGACGTTCGTTAAAAGAATCATTGAAAGTGCTGAGGTGTGAGATGATAGAGGCCCCTTGAAAAGCAGCTTCTGCTGAAGGGCAACCCTCCTTAAATAAATCAAATCAATCAATCAATCAATAGACCAACAAGGGCAGATTTTGCAAGAATAGCCCCAACTTCTTTTGATTGGCACGCAAAATGATCATATATATCGTGAAATGAGTATATATCGAAAGAAAAGGATAATCCTAAACATCTGCGGCAGGCATTTTATTCATTTGACTCAGTGGCTGAGCAGTTGACATTACCTTTCTCGAAGTACGACCATCTTATCAATGTTTAGGATGGCCCCCTGTAAATCAGTTATTTGATTACTGATTTACAGGGATAAAAGAGAAAAACTGAAATGAAGATTTTGGGTGTAGTTCAAATATTTAATGCTTACGCTATGAATCCTTGTCAATGGCGTATCAATCAAAACCAAGAAATGCATGAAATTAACGCGAATTTCGAAAGTTTGTGTTCGTTTAAGTCGGCTGCATGTTGTTTGTAGTCGTTGTTCAGTCAAAATCTTTAATTTTACATTTTCCCATTCATTTTCGTTAATTTAATTCGCGTATATTTATTTTTCCTTAATTTCTAGTAGCGTTAATTTCCTGACTAATGCCCCATTTACACTGGGAAGTTAAACCAGCTTAAAATAAACCAGGTTATTGAATGCTGCAATCTAATTGGTCGATCCAACAAATCGAATGCATTTGATTGGTTGAAATTTAACCTGGGCTAGATAAAGCTGGTTTAACTGCTTCAGTGTGAATGAGGTATAAGAAGGTAATTCTCATTTATCATTGTTCTTTCTTTACCGCTTCAAAACTTTCCGTCGTAGACGAAAATATCAGATGTGTTGATACCTCGGTCTTGGAGCAGCAGATGCGTGAAATGGACATGGCAAATAGATAAGATGCAACCAGCTTCACCATTGCTTAGATCTTAGAGAGGTGAGTGCTGAATTTATTTTATATGATTTTTGAGCAAAACTTTAACTTGTGAGATGAATTTCATAGATTGCTAGGACACCTGTGATTTGTGTAGGTTTAATTGCTAGACTAAGGGCCTGTTTACATGGGACAGGATATCCTGCCTAGCCGAGATGTTTTTGGGTCGTGTTGACATGAGAACAAATACGAGAATCATCCACGCTTATTAGGTTCCATGGACTATCATAACGATAGGTTGGTTATTCGCTATCGTATATGCTATGTCATCGATCTCATCCCGGCAAAGTGGGCTGTCTACAAGCTGGATTCCATTTACACGAGAAGCCCACCCTGCTAGACGGGATATCCCACCTCACCAAGACGGGATCACAACGGCCCGGCAATACGGGACGGGACGAAATTCCCTTGTAAGAGCATACTAATATTTATACAGGTTGACTTACTCAGAAGTAAAAACGATCTGTAAGGAAATATGGTAGAAAATGTCCGATTTGGTAGAATTATAAATTAAAAAGGAACTTAATTTCTTCTCTCATCGCCATTGCTCCGAACTCTCATTTTTCGGTTGTTATCAGAGGCTCCGTGTTATTCGTTCAGTTAGCATGACGTCACCAAAGCACCGAAAACATGACGCCATCTTGTGTGCGGGTAAATTTCAGATACTGAGAGTAGAAAGGACTAGTAGTAATTGTAAATGATATCTATACGAATAGAAATAAAATGAAGGTGAAGGTGAAGTTGCGTTTTTTAGCACTAAGCGCTGGGATCGCAGAAGTAGAGAAGACCTAATCGAGTCCACGACCCCTTGTCATGACGCTCAAATGGTGGGGCTCTACCTGGGATCGAACCCTGTCCACCTGACTGTTCTGGCTACAAAGTCAGAGGATTACACCACTGCGCCACAACACCAAAGTCAGAGGATTACACCAAATATTTGCATGAACTATCTGATTTTGAAATAATAGCAGAAATCTAGTCCAAGAATACTGTGAGCAACTTGACTTCCCTTCGCGTCAATAATTTTGCGAACAGATACCATATTTGGACAGAAAAAATTGACTTCCCTTCGCGTCAATAATTTTGCAAACAGATCCCATATTTCGACAGAAAAACTTGACTTACCTTCGCGTCAATAATTTTGCAAATAGATCCCATATTTGGACAGAAAAATTTCAAGTTGCTCTCACCTCTTTAAAGTAAACTTTTTTCAGTCATTGTATCTATCCTCGAAAGTTGTTAAATGATTTGATCAGGTTCAAAGCTGTTAATATTGATTAATTTCGAAAAAAAGCAGAATACTTCCAATGTCGCAGAGTGTCGCTATGTTGGGAATGTGTTCATTTACCCCAACTCTTTGGTCTTTCGAACACGAAAAAGTCACGTGGCATTTCGACTGGACGAACAAACAATGCCTGACGAAAATATTTTTAGCATGTTAATATTTTTGGTGACATCCATTGAGGCGTCGCTTTTCCAAAGTTCTTAATTTTGGACAACTGTTGCCGAAGTTGCAACTTTTGTGACAACATCCTTGACTCGTAGCAAGTCTATACCATGGAGCACTTGATCAATCTCCCTGCCTCATACTTGACGAACTCAAACTTTTTCCACGTTCAAGCGCTTCCTCTTGCTTCCCTTAGGTCTTTGATGAAAGGGCAGTCCCTCGATATATCAAAGAATGAAATCCTTACTTTTCTATTAGTAGGATTTCATTCTTTGATATATCAAGCGACACCCGATGAAAGGCAATTATAGCATCACTCCAACGTATTGGATTAAACAAGACCTTCTTTCTGTTCCAGGTTTCCGTTTACATTTCTGGTAGCTGCTTTGCAATTATGACTAGTAGCTGCAATGAAAGTCTCAACATAATATCTTCACAGCTTTAATAAAAGATGAGGTATTGCTAAATTATATTTTAAGTTTTTTGATTTATGAATTTTAGAAGATTTTATAATACACAAAGGAGAAACTACATATTTTATATTTTGAATACTATTCATTCAGGGAAATAGATTTACGTTTAGCAAGTTTTAATGATGCCGCTTTTACGTTTTGATTTGTAACCCTATCTTCATATTGCCCTATCTTCATGTTGCCCCATCTTCATGTTGCCCCATCTTCATGTTGCCCTATCTGAGGTACATGCTCTGCAAGTGTGAACCGTTGTTGTCTTTAATGATAACAGTTAGCGTAAACAAATGCTTTTGGAAAGTTAGCGCATTTTTCATGGTTCAGCAGAGTAGCAAGGATGATGCCCATAACCAAGGAACAGTTTTAAAACCAGCTAAATTTGCCTTGCTTCTAAATTAACTTTTTTATCTAGAGCAAACAGTTGACCGTCGAATACCGTAAAAGCTCTATTTAGCCCCCTCTCTGTTAAGCCCCCCTCTCTAATAAGCCCCTCTCTTCTGAGTTAAAATTTGAATAAGCCCCCCCCACACTTATATCAAATGCGAGAGGATACCAAAGATTTTTCCGTTTATTTAGCTAAAACAAGTCTGGATGTTAATTTTGATATGGTTTGGGATTGAAACTAGGCCCCCTCTCTAATAAGCCGCCCTCTCTTTTAAGCCCCCTCGGGAGTTTCCAAAATTAAATGAGCCCCCCCCGGGGTTTAATAGATTTAATAGATTTTACGGTATGCAAGGTATCTACGAATACGAACATACCGGATATCCTAAAAAATTTACAAATTCAGAAGTTAATTTTTCCAAAAGTTGATTTTATCATTATCATATATGAAATTTAATTTTGTTGAAAAGCAAGTATAGGCTTCAAATCTTTGATAAATGTAGCGTAAATGGTTATTGCATGTGCCTTTGGATTGAGTGGCTTGGAGGGAATTTGAGCTACTGTGCTATCATTCTATTGTGGTGATTTATGATATCTTGCTTATTTTCAGAATTACAGCGTTTTTCTTCTTAGTTTTCATGGAAAAAATTCATGAAAGGTTTTGAACAAATTAATCATCTGGTACAATCTTCGAGAAAACCATAGGCTATTAAGTTCTACAATGTGGCGGTAAGCAGAAATCGGTGGCTATTTTGGTTTACGATTTAGGAGTTTGATGACGTCACAACCTAAAAAATAGTTGAAAGATATAAGACGCCGTAGTTCTGAAAATAATCAAGATATCAATAAAGCGTCCTGAAAAACCTTATTCTGAGTCAAATTAGAAAAGAACCATTGTAATTCGAAGTTTTCAGTGCTAATTTTTGTTGGATTATTCACTGCATCACTTTCTGAGGCTAGAGGAGTCTTACTATTGACACAAAATTTATCTGAAAATTTTCTTTGTGATTTCGTGGTCAAAATCAGTTGGCTTCCGAAATATTTCATCAAAACAATTCGCTTATTTGAAGCTTTTAAGCTGTGTACCTCGAAGATTTTGCCTTTCCTGTTTGAACAGAAAACAACTTGGAGATTATTCTGATCTTCTTGATTTTAGTGATTTTCAAACATGTGACAATTCTTATGGATTCTTCAATACAAAATTGTGACAATTCTGCAAATATGCCATGCACTCTTGTTTGACCCCTTTAGTATACACGTATTTTTTTATAGGAAACTGCTTATAAGAACCTCAACTCTCAGATCGCTAAAAATGTGAGAAACTCCAGTACTGGGAACAAATTAGCTAAGAAACTATTTATTTTAGTCAAAGAAGTCTTTAGCATATTTTTACTTTCTTTTCACTCGCTTCCTGTATCATATTACTCGGAAGGTATTTGAGTTACGTCTAAACATTGGAAGGGCTTAAAAAAACTTCGTTTTGAAATGTTCACAAGGGCGCAGGAAATAAAAACATTAAGATTGTTATGGATCTCGTAAGAAACTCGTAAGAAACTCCGAGTACTCAAAATCTGATAATTTTAAGAAACTTCCAGTACTGGCTCAAATTCTTAGTTTCTTATAAAAAAAATACGTTTACATATGCATTAGCAATTTAGTTACATCCCAAGGAAATAGCTTTCAAATCCCGTTCATAAAAGAATTGGAATGTTTTTGAAAAGACTCTTTTCATCGACTACCAAACCATATTAAAATGGTGAGGTATTTAGACATGTATTTCGACTTGACGAAGATGGGGTTACAATCTGTTTGAATTTAATTTTAGACTAATTATTTCACATGTTTACATTTAATGTACCGTATGCAACTTCTTTAAAATATTTTCATGAATTATGTTAATGATTATGGGACGCCTCTGAAAGGAAATTTGAGTGTTTCTTGCATTGTACCTTCTTATTATACTCATTACATAAGTCTCAGTATCGCTCATTGAATTGGATGACGAATACAAAGAATCACGTCGTAAGTCTACCTTCTTATATGATGGGGATTAGATGAGGATAACAATAATGTAAAAGGGTTTGGTGATTTGCAGATTTATATCAGGTTGCCCATAAATAAAAACATGGTATGGGCCTGAAAACGTATCCACGCTTGGTGACAGCAATGTTTAGGAGCAGTAGGCTCCAGACCGATGTCTAAGATTGAAAATTGCATTTATTTTGTATTTTTGCCCTTTCTACTTTGACTGGTTATATTTCAAGCTTAATTTAAGCATTGAGCAAATGAGCAAATGGCCCAAGAAGATGAGAATATCTCGACCATACATCTAAACTAGTAAATTGTAGGGTCATCTGTGAGTACTTTTTGTTAGATAGTTTGCGACTTCATTCAAGTTGCAAGGCATCCAATTGTGACTCACGAAATAATGGTGACCGCTTCGGTCTTAATCTCTGATGGCGTCTCCAAATGAATATTCGTTTCCTACAAGTTCATAATTTGATCGAGACTTAATAATCATTCTAGTGAGGTTATGATCTTTTCGAGAATTATTCTTGAACTCTTAACTCTAAACAACTGAGAGGTGAGCCAGAAAAAGTTCCCACTTTTGAAAATTCATATGACCAAGAGCAGGGAGATTAAATAATCTCCCTGACCAAGAGCACTTAATGGCCCTTAATGGATTGGAATGAATTGAATTCTGCTTGATAGCTGAGAGATAAAGTATTTTTATAAAATTTTTCGCGTTTTTATGAGTTCTGAAAATATAGTTAATTCGACGTTTCGAGAATTTCTTGGTTGCGAAATGCCTGAAAAGGGGCCTAAAACACCTAATCAAATCTTTAAGAAACTCCTCACACAGAATAATAAAGTAAGTAAGTACCATTTTCACGGGTGAGATTATTGCCATGGGATTGAAAAAACTTCAGTATTTGTTTGAAAATCTATTTCCTATAACTCCCGAGAGAGGTGAAATGCCCTGGCGTATTGTTTTGTGCGAGGAAATTGCTTACAATTTGATTAGGTGTTTTAGGCATTTTTAAGGGTATTTCGCAAACAAGAAATTTTCCTAAAGTCGAATTTACTTATATTTTCAGTGCTTATGAAAACGTGAAAAAAATCACAAAAATACTTTGGTCTTTCGGCTTTTAACTAGAATTTGAATCATTCAAATCCATCAAGCATTCTTAATGCTATGAATTTTCGAAAGTGGGGAATTTTTTCTAGCTCACCCAGTATTTAAATTGTCAAAAGTCTAATTTTGCATCTTGACAATGTCAATTTTTTGCATGACTTGGGGAGCTACGTCAAACACGAAATGTCTGTGCAATACAGTGGAAGCTGTTCAGTACACTGGAGGGGGCTCAGTACAGTGGAGGGATAACATCAGTACTAGGGGGAGGGATAACATCAGTACAGTGGAGGCTGTACAGTACAGTAGAGGGCTAGCATCAGTGGACATGTCAAGCGTGTATCATCACTATTCTAGTGCATTGTCGTATTTCTAAACCATTATTATTCTACATATGCCTAACGACGTACTACACGCAAAACAAACATTGCTATTTATGGCAAGAGCATGACAGGATCATATATGAGCGAGTATCTTGTGAGGCATAATGTGTTCCTAGACTCTCTCTCCCGTGTGGAACATGCATGAATGGTAACTAACAACATGGCACAGCAAGGAACGAAAATGCTTTCTTTTGTGACATTTGTTAGTGAATATGTTCGTGATCTTACTACACGTATCCATTCATAAGGAACCGTTCATTATTTACAGAGGGGTTGGTACCGAAGAGAAATGTGTTGGGTAAAAGAAATTTCCGACATAAAAAGGTGTTGATAAATGTTTTTCTATCACCTTGTGACTTGAGTTGGGTAAGGAGATTTTTTGGACCATAACAAATTGCTCTTCGGTACCAACCCCTCCGTAAATGATGAACGGTCCCTAAGAACCTAAGAAATTTACCCAGTACTGAAACTTTCTTAACAGTTTCTTAGAATGCTCCTCAAATTCACGCTGTATTTATCAAGTAGTACCGAGTAATAGTACAACCAACGAGCGGAAGTATGTTTCAGGTGGAATAAAAAAGCTTCAGAGGAAATGAAAGACTTTCTTGAGTAATATATTTCCAGTACTCGACTTTCTGAACTTTTTGGTGATGTGAGAGTTGAGTTTCTTAGAGTTTCTTCTAAAAAAATTCGTGTACGCTTCGCATTCAAGAACATGATTCATATACATTTTGGAGATTAATGGAACACTGTTTATTTCTGATTCCTCTGATTGGCTAATTTCAAATAGGATCAGCCTACACCTTGTGGACCTATGCCAAGAGAACCAATGTCATGAACGTGTATTAGATTGAAAAACAAACAAGCGTATTTCAGATCTATTCAAAATTTTAGGTAAACAAGGGATTAAATTGCGTTCTAAACATTTTATCGTCTGCATTTTTGTGAGCTTTTCCTCCTGTTGACCACATGACATCAAACACAACACAACATTGAATCTCCATAACCATGACATTTAGCATGTGTTCCAACAAGTCTAGTGTACTACAAGATGGCGACTGAGCAGGGCAAAGTTGGACCGACGCAGTCACCAAGATAAAGTTGTCAAAAAGAAGCACCTCACACCAAAAGAGCAAGGTAGAAGCAGAGATAGAGGCCTAACGAACAATTCACTAAAGTTTCAGTCAACTTAGAGGCAAATTGAGCGGAAATTTGTGGTAAGAAATGTTTGTTTTCAATCAAAATTTTCTCCCCTTTGGTTGACTCGGCCTAAGTCGGCTGGCTAGGCCCAGTCCCGCGCGCTGTCGGTAGCGGCGATAAACCTAATAATGTCCTCGTCTGTTTGATGGTATTTCTTTCATTGTGAATTATTTATAAAAGTTTGGGACTACATCAGACAAGTTTTCGACGTGCTGAAACTTTTTTTGGCTAGTTCCGGATAAAAAGATTTGACGGAAAATAATGCGGGCCTAAAGAAAACAAAAACATGTTTTCCGTGCGGCGCGGTTGCTTGACACCTTTTGACACATTCGAAAATGTCATCAGGGTTAAGTTAGTGTTAAATTTGTTCTGCTGGGGGATTAAAAAATCACCATTAAACATTGAAGAGAAGTGAATATGTTTCAGCATTAATGATTTTTATTTTTGTGATGTACTGCTGTGATATTATTTATAGGGCTCGAAAATAGAAAGCAGAGGGATCTTGAGGCAATAAATTGAATAGAAAACAATAAGGAAGACATAAGAATCAGCCAATTTCTCTAATGATCAAGGGGGGCTAAGAACCCCAAGCCCTCCGTTTATTACCCCCGCTTCCCGCTGAATAACTGAAGTTTAGAACTAAATTGGTTATATATCTGAGAGTTTTTCATGAGAGACTTGTAAAACCTTCTTTGCTCTGAACATGCAGTAAATGAATGTTATGATGTATCAACAAGTAGGAGGCTGTGCAAAGATTTGCACAAACACAGCACTGATCAAGGTGATATATTTATGTAGGAATATGAAATGCAGTTATTATGAATCTCCTGGAAAGGAAAATGGCTAGGCTGTTGTGTTTACTTCAAAAACAAGAAGTGATTTAAACAAAGAGCTTGAAGTCCTGCTTGAACAATGACAATTGAGGCAGCAGGCTCTGCTGGTGCCCAAGGGAAATCTTTTGTTCAAATAAAAGTGGATCTATTTATCACAAGGTCAGGGGTTATAGCATTATTTAAGTTAGATTACTGCTTTCCAGCAGGGAAACCATGCTTGTTNCCGCGCGCTGTCGGTAGCGGCGATAAACCTAATAATGTCCTCGTCTGTTTGATGGTATTTCTTTCATTGTGAATTATTTATAAAAGTTTGGGACTACATCAGACAAGTTTTCGACGTGCTGAAACTTTTTTTGGCTAGTTCCGGATAAAAAGATTTGACGGAAAATAATGCGGGCCTAAAGAAAACAAAAACATGTTTTCCGTGCGGCGCGGTTGCTTGACACCTTTTGACACATTCGAAAATGTCATCAGGGTTAAGTTAGTGTTAAATTTGTTCTGCTGGGGGATTAAAAATCACCATTAAACATTGAAGAGAAGTGAATATGTTTCAGCATTAATGATTTTTATTTTTGTGATGTACTGCTGTGATATTATTTATAGGGCTCGAAAATAGAAAGCAGAGGGATCTTGAGGCAATAAATTGAATAGAAAACAATAAGGAAGACATAAGAATCAGCCAATTTCTCTAATGATCAAGGGGGGCTAAGAGCCCCAAGCCCTCCGTTTATTACCCCCGCTTCCCGCTGAATAACTGAAGTTTAGAACTAAATTGGTTATCTGAGAGTTTTTCATGAGAGAGACTTATAAAACCTTGTTTGCTCTGAACATGCAGTAAATGAATGTTATGATGTATCAACAAGTAGGAGGCTGTGCAAAGATTTGCACAAACACAGCACTGAGCAAGGTGATATATTTATGTAGGAATATGAAATGCAGTTATTATGAATCTCCTGGAAAGGAAAATGGCTAGACTGTTGTGTTTACTTCAAAAACAAGAAGTGATTTAAACAAAGAGCTTGAAGTCCTGCTTGAACAATGACAATTGAGGCAGCAGGCTCTGCTGGTGCCCAAGGGAAATCTTTTGTTCAAATAAAAGTGGATCTATTTATCACAAGGTCAGGGGTTATAGCATTATTTAAGTTAGATTACTTCTTTCCAGCACGGAAACCATGCTTGTTTATACAAAATTTTGCTTGGACTTGGAGCAATGATTTCCTGATAAAAAGGATATATACTGTAGATCGAAATGTTTTTATTATGAAAGTTTGTTGCTTTGAAAATCTCATGTGACCTCAATGTGTGTAGGGACTAGACCATAGAAATATTTCTATAGACTAGATCCCCTCTAGATGCAGTACCCTGTTTACAACGGAGCGAAAATAATGGGATCGGTATCAGGATTCACTAGGATCACAATATCACTTCGAGTTGCATTTACATGGGCTTTAAACAAAATGGATCATGGTCACGATCCATCACAGACGCGCATTACGCTCAGTTGCGAAACCTAGAAACACTACACAACAAACAAGCTTTGACTCTTTGATTGCAAATCATATCTTTCAATAAAGAGGAACTAAATCAGAGGCCAATTAATTTTCAAAATTGGTTCGCTTTTCATAATGGCGCAATACCTACTGTGCAGGCTTGAAGGATCGTCATTGTGATCTCAAAGGGCATTGCGACTTGTGAAAAGGGACAATTACCCTTAATTACCTGGTCTGGATTGCGATCTACCTCTGAGTGGGGTTGAATTTAAGGGGATCCTGATTGCTTACTGTGCATACTTTTCAGGATCTGGATGACAATCCGGATCGTGATCCCATTATTTTTGCTTCATGTAAACAGGGTATAAAGTGATGAAACTGGAACAAAAAATTGAGTTTTTTACAGATAATTAAAGGTGTGTTGCCTATTGAGGGAAGGAGTACAAGCAAGATATTCTTTTCTCTCCTAAAGCTAAATGTTTTCACATGATTGGCATTCTCAGTAGAATGATCTAAAGGGCATGATCTCAAAGATTCCCCTGGAGCTAGCCACCAGACTCCCCTATACACCTTCTACGCTTGCACCTAGTTCATCCACTTTCAGATCGCTGTATGGTCCATAGAGATCTGAGCCTTGAAGCTGTAAAATGTGCAAATTTTTATGAATAACCTTGAAAGCATCAAGCTCTGGAAAGCTTTTCTTTGATTTGTGCCATTTCTAACTTTAGAACTTCACATCTCATGTGACATTCCTCTACAAAATAATTGTGATTTTGCCTTTTTCCTGGTCTCAACACTTCCACTGCAGAATTTTTAGTTGCATTTCTGTTGTACCTGTTACTGATCAAATATTTAATCTGATTTTCTAGGCAGAAGAGCCAGCAAAATGGCCCAGTCACAAGCTCAATCCAGTGAATGTGCTGCAGCAGTTGAAATCCCATCAAAGTTGTCTGCACCAATTGCTGAAAACTGGTGTTACACAAATGTGAAAGTTGTTAAATTCTCATACATCTGGACAATCAACAACTTCAGCTTTTGCAAGGAAGAGATGGGAGAGACCCTCAAAAGCTCAACTTTTTCTGCTGGTGTCAACGACAAAATGAAATGGTAAGTTGATTATGATATACTTGTGTTTACAGAGCTTTCACGTTCAGAAATTAAGGCGCGCAACCAAAAACTCGCGTGATCAGTGTGGGGCGCGCGAAATGAATGTCAAACAGCAACAAAGATATGTGTCACTTCTCTCGAGAACTTATCGTTTGCCTCCTCCCCCTAATCGTCTTGAAAACCCCTATTACCCTGAAGCGTATATTTTTCACATTCAGTTGAGTAAATTAAATCAAAGGAAGCAATTTTCAAACTATTTGTGAACTTAAGACATATTTAGACTTCAATACAACCTGCTCGAGAAGTCTGACATTAAAAAAAAGATGGCCTAGCTCTTTCTAGGAAATCTCGTTCTCGTAGGAAGAAGATGGCCTAAAAAAGCAAGGCTGATTAAACTTCGGTTGGATGAGCCAATGAAGTAACTCATCTTGCGTCCAACCATTAAAATCATCATCAGGAAGGTTCAAGGTATGTTTTAAACTAAAAATTAAATTGCCCGGAAAGTTTCCCAGTTTTAATTCCCGAACGGACATCGCTCTCTACGACGGAAATATTTTATCACTAGGCGCGCGATTGATCGCTCCCAAACATCATCTTGGGCGCGTGCCTGC
>REGM01000095.1:443619-463993 GCA_004194415.1 Aurelia aurita
ACAATCCGGATCGTGATCCCATTATTTTTGCTTCATGTAAACAGGGTATAAAGTGATGAAACTGGAACAAAAAATTGAGTTTTTTACAGATAATTAAAGGTGTGTTGCCTATTGAGGGAAGGAGTACAAGCAAGATATTCTTTTCTCTCCTAAAGCTAAATGTTTTCACATGATTGGCATTCTCAGTAGAATGATCTAAAGGGCATGATCTCAAAGATTCCCCTGGAGCTAGCCACCAGACTCCCCTATACACCTTCTACGCTTGCACCTAGTTCATCCACTTTCAGATCGCTGTATGGTCCATAGAGATCTGAGCCTTGAAGCTGTAAAATGTGCAAATTTTTATGAATAACCTTGAAAGCATCAAGCTCTGGAAAGCTTTTCTTTGATTTGTGCCATTTCTAACTTTAGAACTTCACATCTCATGTGACATTCCTCTACAAAATAATTGTGATTTTGCCTTTTTCCTGGTCTCAACACTTCCACTGCAGAATTTTTAGTTGCATTTCTGTTGTACCTGTTACTGATCAAATATTTAATCTGATTTTCTAGGCAGAAGAGCCAGCAAAATGGCCCAGTCACAAGCTCAATCCAGTGAATGTGCTGCAGCAGTTGAAATCCCATCAAAGTTGTCTGCACCAATTGCTGAAAACTGGTGTTACACAAATGTGAAAGTTGTTAAATTCTCATACATCTGGACAATCAACAACTTCAGCTTTTGCAAGGAAGAGATGGGAGAGACCCTCAAAAGCTCAACTTTTTCTGCTGGTGTCAACGACAAAATGAAATGGTACGTTGATTATGATATACTTGTGTTTACTTACTGCACGAGTTGACAACTTTACACCACTGTGAATTAAAAGTTCATGAAAACCTGACATCAAATACCCTAGGAGTTGATATTTTTTGCAAACTAAATGCACTACTGCATGTGTTATAGTTTCTCCCAGACCTAAGTAGAATATTTAATTAAAAGTAAGACAGCCACTGCTTTGCACGTATCTTATGAGCGTTTTGGGTTAAAAATTGTTACATGAGTGAGATACAGTTGATGGAAATTAGTGTAAATGAGAAAATTCCAATCCAGTTTAGATCCAATTTATAGTAAACTTCATTTAATAGCATCTAGGAAGTGATTGCTGGTGACCTTACAAAATGTGGCAAGAGCATTTAGCAATGACTTTCTGATGTAAAGTAAGGATTTACTCTTCCCTTCTTGGCATTATTTTTTGGAAGTCCGCAATCAAACCTTGATAGATAAATAGATAAACCCCTAATGCTGGCCCCTTTTCCGCTGTGGGACCAAAAACAACTACAATAAGGGCTAGTGAAGTAAGGGCCAACAAGGCATGAAGTGGGTGCGCACTGTGTCCTNCCTAAAGAGTAATGACATTTTTACTGATTTTTCTCTAAGGCCCATATGAATGTCTTTTGTTAATTTGCATTAAGTTAATATTTATAATCTTGAGTAAATAAAGGGGCTTTCCCATGTAAGTACCTCAGCATTTAATCACTTGGTGGTAGTTGTTTCATATAAAAATAGAAGACAAAGCATTTAATAATAATGTTAGTTGGTTTACTTCTGATTATTGAATGTTGCTCCACATAACACAGATTAAAAAGATCTGTAGGAGTTAAAGCTGTGAATTTGTTCACTTCTATGTTCAATCTTAGAGGGCTAAATAGTAGGAGACAGAAATTTTAAGTCCCTGGAATCATCCAGGGAATTAGATCCGTAATCCTTCTAAAGGCTGCTAATCCCTCCTTTCCATCTACTGATTGATGGCAGACGGAAATTGTCTATCTATCTTGGAAGACTTTCCTGGGCACCTTGCCTGAAAGCTCTTTGGAGTTCTTTCTAATGTGTCCTAAGCTACTAATCTGACATTAGATCTGTTGTTATATTAAGTATCTTGTGTTTAAATTATGTTAATGTTATTTACTACTACTGTTGATATTTTGAAAAGTAGTTGAATCGTGATTGAATTAAAAGTGAAATGACTTCAGTCTCAATTGTAAATGCACTTTTGATCATGTAAACCTCATAAAAGCACAAAATTTTGTAAATTTAAATATATGCTGGGGTGTTTTCACGGTTACTTTATCCCTTTAAGAAAACAAATTTCTCTCCAACATTTGCTGCCCTTCTCCCTGTGTTCCGGCTAGACAGGTTATGAAAAGTCAGACAGGTTTAAATAGGTGCATGTTTCTCTTTAGGACATTCAATTACCACAAAATAGTATATACTACAGTACGATAATAGACGATAACGCTAAAGATGGCGGCTCCAAAGACTCGGTTTTGTTTTGCTTTTATTATACGTTTGCAAAACATTAATACAAATAGTGCTACATTTTGGAACGCAAAAGTCTTGTAGAACTAGAAGCTAAATTCAAAGCTTTTTATAACAAAGATATCATTGCAGTGCATCCTTCTATTTTTATTAAAGATCACCACACTGTTTATGCTTTGGGCGTAGTTCATTCATTTTAACAAAAGTCTTATAGCCTTTGAAGGAAGGGTATTTTAAAATCATGATAACTTTGATAAATGATTTACTGACGCTTTTTTCGACTGGATTTCCACATAAGGGTATTCCTAATTAAATTACGCATCGAATGATGTATGGGTTCGCTATCATCCACGCACAGTACGGTCACTCAGAGGAAAACACTGAAATTACTGCCGTGAGGGTGGGCAGTAACCTTAAGGTTAATTTCTATTGTCATATTTCTGATGGTGAGTACGCAATTTGCTTGACCGCATGGAAACAAGGCTGAATGCGTCGAGAAACTTATCTGCAGCGGTCGTAGAACTACATCGAAATTTTATATTCAAAAAGTAAGGAAAAAATTAAGAAACGAATTAAGAAATTGTTAGTGCCAGAACGTGGCAACGTCCTTTACAAATTATAACATTTCTGCATTAAGAACTTGACAAGGGCATTGGGGGCATTAAGATCGAAGTTTCATATAAAAATGTGCAAAGAAGAGACACATATACTTGCAGCTTTAGTTGTTTTTGAGACTTGGAGCTTTAGTTGTTCCTTGATTTTTTTTTAGGTCTTGATATGCCAGCCCTTCATGTTTTTGGGGAGACATTATTTATCAGTAATTTAATCTACTAATCTAAGAGGCTGATCTAAACTGGGATGTCATTACTCGTTTAGTGCTTTAGGAGGATGTTAAGCTGTCGTAAATACTTTGTCAAAATAACCATCCGTTTTATTCCAGACGCCGCTCGTTAAAGCAATGTCTGCATGCACCATTAATAGCATTTGTAGGAGGCCAGGGGTAAGGGGGGAATTCGAGCAAGTAATTGAAACCCATCGCGACAATGATGTAAGCTTAATTAGCTTCAGAGACCGATAAGATGCTTTCCTTCCTGGGAACGAAGACCATTTGGTCAAAACTTCCTGTGAAAAAGATTTTGATTTAACACTATTGTAGCAGATGGCTAACTAACTATGCTTTTCAAACTACCAATCATTTTTTTGGTACTTTCATTGTCATTTTATTTCCACCATGATAATTTACAACATCTCAAAATATAAATGGACTTTAACTTCCAATAGAAGAAATTAAGTTTTTTTATTCTTCATATAAATATATATGGTCTATCATAATTAATCAAGCGATCTCCTATAGCCTGACGGCATCTAGCCTTTGTGCAAACTCTACTGATTTATTTTCAGTTGTTTCTCCTCCAGTAGACTCTACTGGAGGAGAAACCTCTCTGAAAAGAAATCGAAAGAAATCAGTAGAGTCTGCACATAGGCTAGACGGCATCATGAAACCTTATTTTCCAATTTTGGTAAAATTTCCTGTGGCCTAAATCCTGGAAACAGTGTTCCCATGTTCCCATCCTTTATCAGGATCTGGCACTGAGCTTATCATAGTTTAATTTGCATTTCTTATGTTGTAGGTGCTTAAGGATGAATCCCAAGGGACTAGACGAAGAGAGCAAGGATTACTTGTCACTTTATCTGTTGTTGTTATCATGTAACAAAAGCGAAGTCAGAGCAAAGTTCAAATTCTCAATTTTGAATGCAAAAAGAGAAGAGACTAAGGCAATGGGTAAGTTTTTGTAATCATTTCGTATCAAAGGGGTGGTTAGGCCTAGTTTGTGCGTCATGCCAGAGTCGCACCATGCCAGAGTAAACAGAGAGTCTACGAAACCAGGACGGCAATACGATTTTGTTTACGCTGCTTTAAAACTGGTTTAACTTGCAGTGTAGGTTGAATGTTGAACCGTACTCGGGAAGTTAAACCGTCTTAAATAAAACCAGGTTATCGAATGTTGTGCTATAATTGGTCGATCCAACAAATCGTATTCATTTGATTGGTTAAAATTTAACCTGGGCTAGACAACGCTGGTTTAACTGCTTCAGTGTGAATAAGGTATTAGTCAAATGAAACAAAACGTAAACTTTGTTTATAATTTTTTAGCAGGCTGTTGAAAGATGTAACTAAAAGAATAGAGGAAGCCTATTTTATGACGAGACACGTTGTAATTGATTGAAATAAGAGGTGTTTGTGGTTCATGACAACCAGGCACCTATTTTTGAATAGATTATATCCAAAAATACTGTTTTATCCATTTTTTATACATTATGGATACTTATGACAGGGCCAAACTTGATGTTTCTTTTTTATATATTAAACTTTATGAACGAGGATCTAACTCGACCATAGCAAGCTAAGACAGGGATGGACTGGCTGGTCAAACGTACCGGGCATTTGCCCGAGGAGTCACTTGCCCTCGCGGCTCTTTTCGTGACAATCTCTGTTTAATAGTTCTCAGGGCCCCTAAATACGAGAAAATGCACGTGCCCTCAGAATGCAGCCAGTCCATTCCTGAGCTAAGACCGGAACCTGACAGGGGTTTTTCCAGACGATGATATTCTAAAACGCTGAGCAATTTTTCTGCAAAATATAGTGTCTAGTTGTTGCTTTGTGGTTGATTGGATGATTTAATCCTTTTAATTCTAGATTTCTTTAAAACTTAACGTTCTTGAGACTAAAGAGTGTGTAAAAATGTATATGAAGGGNCCTAAATACGAGAAAATGCACGTGCCCTCAGAATGCAGCCAGTCCGTTCCTGAGCTAAGACCGGAACCTGACAGGGGTTTTTCCAGACGATGATATTCTAAAACGCTGAGCAATTTTTCTGCAAAATATAATGTCTAGTTGTTGCTTTGTGGTTGATTGGATGATTTAATCCTTTTAATTCTAGATTTCTTTAAAACTTAACGTTCTTGAGACTAAATAGTGTGTAAAAATGTATATGAAGGGAACTGTAGAACAGAAACCCGTAGCTTCAAGTCTTTTAGATTGTTTTTGCGTTGTTTTTTTTTTGTAACGTGTACGTAAAAACAGTTTCCGCGTTTGCCGATATTTGTGGGAATGAATCATCCTCAAGTGGCAAACTTCGAAACTCTGTTTTCACTTGCGCGGTGTGTGGTTTGTATGTTTGTCGTCATATTTTATATCGAACATATTTAATAGCTTACATCAAACACAAACAAGTTCAGACGTTAATATTTTGGACATTTCAAACTTCCAAAAACCTTCAGAACGTTATACCGTGTGTCCCAAACAAAGTACTCCTGTTTAAAAAATCACCAAAATTCGATTATCAAGCCTATTATCAAATTTTCTTTTCGATCTCTTTTGTCAGTGATGCAATTAAGATGATAAGATGCTTGTTTTCATTACTTAAAGGGTATACAGTAACAGGTTGAAAAACCCTTATTCTGAGCTGTACTTTTTTAAGCAACATCGTAAATCTTGCCTAACAGCCATTATTTTGAGAATTTTCATTATCCTTCAAGTCTACAATGATAGTTTGCGTTTGTTTGCGTTCCTTTCTGACATTTATGACCAAACTAGAAGCTTGATGTAAGAAAAGAAATTAAACTGGTAATCATCGATACTTTTTGCAGTATGCATCAAAACCAGGCAGCGATAAAAAGAGCTAAATTTGCTAATTCTAAAACCAATCACGAGATCAGCTATATCTGGGAAAATAATTTGGTCTATGATCTACTTGCCAAATAAAGAAATTTAAAGATCGGCCATGTAATCGATTTTTGGTGATTTTTCAAACAGGAGTACTTTTTTTTGGGACACCCGGTATTTTTTCAACAAACTTCATTTCCGCAAGCATTGCTAGAATTGAAATTGGTGACGAGGAACACTTTCAAACTTGTAATAAAGCACCATCTGTGAACTTAGTAAATTTTTATCATAAAACAAGCGCAATTTAAAGTACAATTTTAATAGATCATTATTTGTATTCGTCCGAAATGTTCCTACAACATCGGAANAAATATTCCTACAACATCGGAAATTCCGTGGAAAAGTGTCAAAAATTCTTTTTTAATCAAAATCGATGTCAAGAAAATCTTCAATATATTTACAATAAGCTGAAAACGAGAGAAACATTTTGAGTTGCAGTTGCTTTAGTGCTGCTCTGCATAATGCGTAATTTTAAGTAGGTATATAATATTATACTTCTTTGCAAGAGGCTTAACATTTTAGCTTACCACAGGATAACAAAGGGATAATGCCCATAGCAGTACTCCAAAGGAGGAATGAAAATATTACATTCCATAGAATTTCTGGCATCAATTTCTTCTAAGTCCAAGTCTTTTCTTATTTGCTGGGTTAACAGTACTTTTTTCTGTTTGCAGAGAGCCAACGAGCGTATAGATTTGTTCAAGGAAAAGACTGGGGATTCAAGAAATTCATTCGTAGAGATTTTTTATTAGAAGAATCAAATGGATTGCTCCCTGAAGATCGATTAACGATATTTTGTGAGGTATGTTGGATCTGAAAAGCCATGCTTTACATTTTTTACCTGGTTACCCATGAACAATTTCTGCATTTGATTTTTCAAGGTTGAAATAGCAATCTGATTTCGTCCATTTAAGGTTTATCTTAAACCTAACGTTATTACTTGGATTTCAAAGTTTTATGTTAGGTCAAATCCTTGCAAATTTTTGCGAAAATTTCTCACTCAGAATCTGCAGATAATGTGTCGGAACGAAATTCCTATGTTTTACATCGACAGGCTGATGCCTATATAAGAAGTTGCCAGCTTAATAATTGGTTTGAACATGTCTCTACTACATAGTGCAGACCAGTGAACCTCTTGTCTGCAATTGCTTCTTTATTGGAAATCTGAATGAGAATAAAGGACGTGATAAAACAAGCTTTTCACTAATTATTTGAGACGTAGGCCTGTTTTTGGCACGAGGACGCAAAGTCAAAGTTTTTGAGACCTTGCAAGTACTCTGCTTTTATCGCTTGCGTTGCATTTTGAACTATTGAAGGGTTAGAAATATATCGATAGCCAATCCTTTTCTACTCGTCAATAAAAAGACCAAATATACACACAGATTTGGAGTATTATGTCGAGTAATGAAAACATTTTTTGAAGAAATCCTCCCAATGGTTCACATGTCATGAATTTTTCATTTTCATGGGCGACCCGGTACCTGGTGAGTAAAATATATGATGCTCATTGAACGGTAATGACTGCTTAACACAACATAGCACAACACAATTAACGAATGATGTGGCGTTGTGTTCCAAGAAGCATGCTCCTATACTTCTTTCATCCTCAAAGATAACGCCAGCCTATAATCTCAAAAACCTTCTCACATAGAAATTTTGCGTCTCAGAATTGGGTTCGCATATCTGTTTATTTTTAAACTTCGTACCATTTACTAGCTGAATAGAAACTGTCAGCCTGTACATCAATGCGTTTGCTTCTTTACATAGAAAATTAATATGGTCCAAAATTTCATCAATGTGTTTGCTTCTTTACATAGAAAATTAATATGGTCCAAAATTTCATTGCCAAATTTTGGGAGACACTCTTGTAAGGCTTTCGACATATCATTGTATCAGGTAGACTTAAGGCCAGTTTCCAGTCAGTGGAATTTTCTGAGCGGGCGGAAATTCTTTTGTTTACGACAGGGTTTTTGCGATTGAATAGAAATTTAAGGTTGAATGACGTTGATTGTGTACAATTCCGCCCGCTCGGAAAATTCCGCTGACTGGAGCCTTACATTCTAATGCTGCTCTAATATTTCTGCGAACAATTTGTACATATTTTGGCCACCCCAAACCTTATTATCTCCTAATATAAGTGAAACTGCTTTTATTTTAGGTGAGTGTGGTTGCTGATTCTGTAAATATATCTGGACAATCAGGAATGGGTAATTTCAAAGTACCTGAGGACAATTTAAGTATTGATTTAGGAAAACTATTCGAAGAAGGACATTTCAGTGACATTAATTTGGTAGTTGGTGATACTCGATTCCCTGTACATAAAGCAATATTAGCGTCGAGGTCTCCAGTTTTTGCAGGAATGTTTAGACATATTGAAATGGAAGAGAGTAAACAAGGTATTGTACAAATAAAGGATTTAGAACCAGACGTCTTAAAAGAAATGTTGAAATTTATCTACACTGGAAAAACGTCGCAACTGGACAGTATGGCAGACGAATTACTATCAGCAGCAGATAAGGTGAGATTTTACTTTCCCAGTGGGTACAAAAGTACAAACGTACTTCAGAAATCTGAAGCTGTTGTACACACTGTTCTTGTTGAAGTACACTTGAATTGAAATGTTTGGAAAAGTAAAGAATTAAGGCCACCATTCTAGCAAAGCATTTTCAAATTTAGATCTTCAAATCATTTATCTAGAAATCTTGCAACTTAAAATAATATGTATCAAACAAAAATAAACAGCATTGGGTTCTGATTGTCCTATGGAGCACCAAATTCGGAATCGATATTTCTACGATGTTGTGTAATGGTATCGCGTCCTGCTTCTTATGCGAGCGACTGGAGTTTGAGTACCATCATCGCTGCTTGGGGTAGTAATCCAGTCTCATAGTGCTTAAAAAGATATTTTATTAGCTCATGCGTGGATTAATAGGCTGTTTGGTTTGTTATGTTTCTTACTTTAATGACACGACACGCATACGTTATAAGCCTTTATGCGCAGCTTACTCAAATTTCATACAATCATTTCATAATTATTTTCTTTTTCAGTATGCACTGGATAGGCTGAAAATGATGTGTGAAGAAACGTTAGCTTACAATCTATCAGTGGACACTGTTTGTAATGTGCTGATATTGGCTGATTTACACAATGCACAAAATCTCAAGTCTATAGCAATCGATTTTACAAATAGGTAAGTTTGAAAAATGTGTATTTCCCGTTAGTGAAAGTACTGTTATGTGAAGACAGGGTCTTGCGTAATCAATTTATGCATCAGAAATATTTCCATTGATCTCCAGTTTTGGATTTTGCTCGCTATAAGTCCCTAATTTCGGGTCTTGTTTCTGTTGGGTTCCTTTCAAACCATATCTTTTCAGCTTCAGTTTTGGGTTGCTTTCGCAACAGTCGTTGCCAGTCTTTGATTTTCTTTGCCTACTCAAACCCATACCTCAAGGTTAACCTTTTAATTATTAACGGTTTCTTGAATTTTTCTTCAAATGGTGTTGGCTCTTGAATATGTGTTCAAGCTTTGATAAAACTGATGATGAAAAGCTCAACCAATTTCATTTTACGTTGGCTTTAACGTCAATTCAATTAAAGGTGCAAATTCTACATTTATATTTTCTAACAGAATAGCTTGGAGCAGTTGCTTTTAGAAGAAACCTGTGAAACAAAAATCTTGTTTAAGGCCCATGCCAAACGACTCAACAATTTAGCCAACAATTTACTCAACGAAGATGCCACTCTTTTGAGCAACCTTGAATGATGCTGGAAAATGCTATTCATGGTCAAGAATATTGAGAGAAAGAAATCAAATTCAATCGTTCTTGGGTGTTATTGAACGATGTTGAGTCGTCTGGCAAGGTCATTTGAGTCTTTATCTGGAGAATCAATCTAATTGAGCAGTTGATATCCTCCATTGCAAGCAACGAGTCCTGATTCTTCTTCATTTTTCTTGCAGTCATGCAACAGAAGTCATGGACACCGATGATTGGAAACGATTAGTCGTAAGTCATTCGAACATTGTAGCTGATGCTTTTCGTGCTTTAGCTAGTTTAAAAGCATCTCCACCTATCTGGGGACCTCCTAAAAAGAAGCAAAAGCCAGGATAAGTAATTTTAGTGATCAGATCGAATTATATGATGTAAATATCGTAGACAAGAATGTTTTGGAGATAAAAGAAGGACATCTTTGTCACCAATAACCATCTTAGGTCGTAAGGCATGTGTGCTTCTAGTCACCATTAAGTAACGCAAGGAATATAGTGACCTACATCGCCAGTAAGGCAGTTACCAACCCTAAGAATAGATACAAGTCCACGTTATTGGGATTCCAAAGCGAGTGTTTGATAGGGTTGCAAGTTTTAGTTGGCCGAAGTAAAGAGTGATTTAAGGTCTACTGCAACGGCTGTTTCTTTCAGATGTTGGAGTTAAAAATTCTCTTCGAGACAGGCTGCTTGCCATTTATTTTTACCCTTAGTTTTCAAAGCGATATTTACTTGACCTAACAACGTTCCTATGGGTCGCTTTTAAGACTGTTTATAGTTTTGACGTGGTTAAGTGAAGCGTTTGGCCATAAACCTGTACAGTATATCGTATCAAGAATTTTTGGGTTTGAAAGAGTGCTTAATAGCACAGCACATTATGTTAACAAAACTGTTTGGGACCATCGAAGTAGGCTAGGACTTTGAATTCACACCTGTGCGTTTGACGGACGCCAAAAATGAGAAACTTTCTAACATATGCCGAACGGAATGGCATATACTGAATGGAACCTCTTGGCAAATGGGAATGACAAACGGACACCTAATGGAATTAACGGAGATGTAGTGATCTAGTCTGAAAATAGAACAAAGGAAGGCCACGTGCCACTTATTGTCCTATTACTTGATCATCATTGGAAAACATAAAATACAATAGGCTATTGTTAACTTTGGCCTGGGCCAGGCTTTAACTACATCTATTCCCTTTAAGACGATCATAAACAGATTTTGGTTTAATGTTCTTTCTCGCAATAGATGATTACGGAAAAGTTGGCGTCGGGGGGCATTTGACCAAGATGCATTGCGTTCTATAATAGAATCAACAGTGATTCTATAGAAATTCGATCACCAAATGCAATTCATCTTGGTCAAATGCCCCCCGACGCCATCTTTTCCGTAATCGTCTATTTTCATAGTTTGGATAAAGCCCTTCACACGCAACGAATATTATTTTTACGAATTCTACAAGCAAAGCATTACAGCCTCCCTTTTGTAAATAAGCTCCCAAAGCAGTGCTGTAGGAGAAATGCATCTCTTTGTTACATAAAAGCTAGCGGGCTGCATACGGAACGCCGTTTGCCCAAAAATAGTTTATGTGCACAAAACCTAGTTTATGTGCACAAAACCTAGTTTATGTGCACAAAACCTAGTTTATGTGCACAAAACCTAGTTTATGTGCACAAAACCTAGTTTATGTGCACAAAAAATGACATAAACTATGTTTATGTACGCATAAACCTAACTTATGTAACATAAACCTAGTTTATGTCATTTTTGTGAAAACGGCTTTCCATGGCTGCATTTTTTGTGGCAAAATTGGCTATGAGATCATATGACCAACTTTAACCTATTTTGACCAACTTTGAAAAGGCCAGGCTCCAACGCTATGGAGAGGATTTACACATATGTTAGAAATCTTCAAAGTAAAGTAAATACGAAGAATCTACTTGGTAATCGTCGTGTGTCGTGAATACGTAAACATGAATTAAAGAATAGATTTTTAATTTAGATTATCTCAAATGGATGAAATAATCGCTACAAGACATTTTCATTCGTCTCCTTGTTTGCGTTAATGCCTGTTTTGATGTGTGTTATCATACTCTGAGGAAAGAGTCGGACAGAAAATCATTACAGAATGGGAGAAAAGAAGAGATGCTGCTCAAGTATCTTTTGCAGGGCGGAGTTTTCAGAAGACTGCGCTCCTTGCAGTAGCGCATTTCTCTTTGCAGTAGCATATTTCAGGTTTTAACGATGTTCTCTAGCGGACTGGAAAAAGTAATAACCAGGTCTACTTTTTGCGTTATTCTTTCAAGCGATAATATTCCACTTTTTGGGACCTCGCATTTTGCCTCCATCTTTCTTCATTTCTCAGAGGAATTACCGGAAATTGGTAAGTGGAATGCCCTGCATCGGGAAATTCCGCCAGGCTGAAAATTCCACAGACTGGATATTACGAAGGCGACGCAACAGAAATGAAACACCTCTTGCAAATCTTTGTACAAATCAATTAATAATCTTATCATTTATACAGGGTGTCCCAAAAAAATTGTGCCCCGTTTACCTAAAGATTGTGACGAAATGGAAAAAGATTCTTGCTAAATTGTTGGATGATGTTGCTCTTCAGATGTTAAATTAAAGTTTGCTTCCATCCCCGTAAAAATCCGTTGAAAAATGATGGAGCTATGATCTTCAGAAGACCAAATTTGTCTGATGACTGAAACCAGCGGTCGGCCATTTTGTTTTACTATTTTGCAGCGATAAACAGCTTCATGGATGAACTGAAACACCCCCCAATTTCATAGCCTGCGTGCAGACTTTTTGGTTACTGGGGAGGAGGGGAAAGAAAGGAACTACAAAGTCTGCGCAACGCCGTGAATTTTCTTGTTTTCAAATTTTCAATGTGATTGCGCAAGCGAGATGCCCTTTGTTTTCGTTTGTTAGGATAGCCAATCAGTATCGAGTCCTCAAATCCCAGGACCCAATAGATTTAACGAAAGACAGTCTGTATTGTCTTTTTTACAAAGCGAGAAAAAGTTCATTGTCATCAAAGTACTCCGTAGTGGANTCAACGGATTTTTACGGGGATGGTAGCAAATTTTATTTGAACATCTGAAGAGCAACATCATCCACAAGTTTGGCGAGGATCTTTTTCCGTTTCGTCACAATCTGCAGGCAAATGGGGCACAATTTTTTTGGGTCACCCTGTATACCAAATTCTAACGATGTACTGTGTAAATCATAGCTATATATATGTGCAGTAAGGAACACAACATCTAGGGGCAATAATGTGCCAAATAATTATGCCAGCAAGTCAAAGTAAGCTGCTCTTTTCGTTTGTTGTCAAAACCAGTGGCGTCACTACTTGGAGTGCGGGTATGTAACAACCCAGAAAATGTAAGAAATTTAAAAGGTTCGATGTATTTTGGGTTAATTTTCAATGCAGACCATTTCGTGAAAATTCTTTTTGTCTGGAAACAGCCTTAATCGATACAAAACAATGTTCAAATTTTCAAAAGGCTGAGATAGACAAGACAATAGGGAAACCCTTGGAAGCGAATTGGGAATTCAGGAGTAGACTAGTTATGACCAGTTGCATGAGCAGTCACTCGATCCTTGCGCGCAATCTTGTAGTGTTGCTTTTATCAATGCAGAAACCTTCGCTTTTATAATTGCAAAAAAGTCTTTGGGTTGATAAAAAGTAATTGTGTTTTCTTTGTCATTTCAAGTTCCCTCTTTACGAAATTGATCGACGTTTTTCGATCGATTTAGGCTGTTTCCAAGACAATGGTTTTCAAGAAATCGCTTATCACTCAGGAAGTGAGCCGCCAAAAAATCAACAAAAACTTGCTATGTACTATTTGGGATTTGACTAAAGATCAATTCTCAAAATCGGCCTGGTGTACAATTGATCGTGGCCTGTCAAAAGTGGATAGTTGTTTCTTTGGCGCACCCGGTAGCATTTTAACGAAATGCCTCTAATAAATCAGTAAACTCAAAGGGATAATTTTCGTAAGAATTAAGTACCCAGAGCATTTCGAACGGAACAACATTGTTCCGTTCTGTTGGGACAACAGGTGTCCCGATAAAATGAGCTGATCTTGTGGAACGGTGAAAGTAGAAGAAACTGCACATGGTTATATTTCTATTTCTCAACATCTAATCTACATTTTAACCTTGCTGTTGTATTGGCTGAATTCAGAATTAGTATCTTAAATAAACCCTTGGTAAAACCTAAGCTGCCAGCCTAAGAACTGCAAGCAAATAAGATGGTCTTTTTTTAAATATCGATGCATAAAAATTACAACCGCTCTTTCTGACAAAAGAGGGCTTTAAATGGACAGAGATTTATTTAGGTTGAATCTGATCAAAGAGTGAAAATTTCTTGCTAAATTTTCTTGATTTTTCTGAAATACAGATTTGTGCGGTATCTGTAATTATTGAACATTTTGTCAACTTATCTTTGGGAGCTTATAACTCGGGGAGTCTGCGAGCAAAAGTAAATATCAACGTGACAATATCTAAGTAAACATATTTCAAGTGTTAAAATTAAAATTTCAGATTCATATTCCTAACTTAGACATCTTTATACTCAATCAAACGTAGGGACATTTTACAGGGACACCCCGTGGTAGTAATAGAAAATTTAATTAGCACTAAGTCTGGATTTTAAGTATACTTCGTTTCTCCAAGTTCTCCATTTCTTTGAGCACTGATGCAACGTTGTATCTCAGTTCGTGGAATTTTGACACTGGCACCTTTGAAAGAAAAAATATCATCAAATCATCCAAGCAGTATCAGCAAAAAGTCTCACTGGTCCAGTCTGCATGACGTCGCAAAAGCACTGAAAACATGACGTCATAAAATCTTCTTGTGATTGTCAATCAGCCCAAACGAAAATACTGCTTCAAAAGCATAATGCCTGAGCCTTTGAGTTTTGTCTTACTGACGCACATCGTTCCCTCTAGCTCTAACTCTAACTCTAGCTTAGTAACTCGTTAGAATTTCTATCTTATAGAACAGTCGTCCATGTCCTTTCTCGAACGCTTCTCCCCTCCCCCATGTGTAAGGCCAAGGTCTTAGGCCAAGGTCTTCGCTTCTACATCATGTGCTTCGACTGCGTGTATTACAAATCTTTTCACTTTTCCTAAGGACCAAACATTAAAACAAGTGAAAGAAAAACTGATCACAATCAAAAACCTAAGAATAATAACCTCNGTGATTGTCAATCAGCCCAAACGAAAATACTGCTTCAAAAGCATAATGCCTGAGCCTTTGAGTTTTGTCTTACTGACGCATATCGTTCCCAACTCTAGCTTAGTAACTCGTTAGAATTTCTATCTTATAGAACAGTCGTCCATGTCCTTTCTCGAACGCTTCTCCCCTTCCCCATGTGTAACGCCAAGGTCTTAGGCCAAGGTCTTCGCTTCTACATCGTGTGCTTCGACTGCGTGTATTACAAATCTTCTCACTTTTCCTAAGGACCAAACATTAAAACAAGTGAAAGAAAAACTGATCACAGTCAAAAACCTAAGAATAATAACCTCAAATGTTTCCGTCTTTCCATCGTCTAATTTCATTTCCATAAGAATTGTAGGTTCCAAAACTCTATTTAGGACACTGTAAGTAGAGAAAATAAATATCAACATTGACATTGGTTTTGAAGTTCTTGCTTAATTTCAATATCAATTAGATTTTTACCAGGCGTCCCATAAAATGTCGAAATATCTGACTGTTCCACGCGATTAACTCTATGCTATCGTGGTTGGGAAAACTTGTGTTGATAAGTCATCCACTTGCAGAATTTTCAGGCTGCAGCAGACATTTTTCCAGGGGTAAATATTTTTCCATTTTTACCGATAAATCATCGATGATCGTTGAAGTTCGTGCATTACTATTAACGCATGCAAAAGGAAAACACTCAACCATTCTCAAAGAGACGCAATGGGCTGCTTTCTTTGAACTGTTCTATCTTCAAAAAAGTCTATTGGTTGAAAACTTGGCAATAGACCGCAGTTACAATTTTTTCCAGACTTCAATTTCGACCGCTTCCATGGATTCCAGGCCCCTATAGTCAAAAATGATGCCAGGGAACCAGATAGTAACGAATATCATAACATGTACGGAATGGTACCTTGTAGATATGCCAACATCAACTCTCCATCGCAGTGAATCCAAACGTGGCAATCGAATTCTATTTTCCAAAACTTTCTCATCAATAGTCTGTTGTCTAGAAAACATAAATAAGGTGCAGAAAAAAGACATTTAGATTCTAGTCTAATTTTATTTGTCTCAAATAAAATATGTTTGAAAACGACATATCAAACAACAGTTTTTATCGTCTGACCAAATATAAAATCAGTCAGGACCGAAAAAAGAGGAAGCGTCCAAAGTGGTCGGCTCACGGTTTTTCATCATATCTTACTGGGTTGCGAAATTTCCAACACAAATGGATATTGAGTTTGAGCTTACGTAAAAATAATAGCGGAAAAACTCAATGACAATAAGTCTATGAAATTGTCTTTCTTTGCGCTGTTTTGTGCTTCCTGGCTTGGTTACGAAGATATTTTTGAAAACCATGATCGATCCAGCGATGTTCATGTTTGTCGAAAACATTTTTAAACGGTAGGTGTTGTTAAAAATTGCGGTTACAGTGCCTCTGAGACCACGTTCACAAGATACCAGTACAATTTGGAAACGACATAAAATTGTTACGGATAGACCTCCTGTTCACATGAAAACAGCACGAAATTGCGCCGGCACTATATGAAAACGGTGCAATGTGAAAACGGAGCTCTAACTGGTACGATTTGAAAACGGCGTCGTGTAAACACTCGAAAACGATATTTTTTGGCCTAAATCCAGCCTGTGGTCGCTAAGATAACAAAGAGTTTGGTACCGTTAAATTTTCTGCCGTTTTAAATTTTTCAGGAATCGTGCAAACGCTAGCCAAAATCTTGGTACCGTTACTTTTTTTACCGTTTTCGAATTTTTCTAGAATCGTGTGAACGTTAGCTAAATTGTTTGCCGTCTACAGAATCAAAAAGCTAGCGTGATGAGGTATAGGAACTTACTTTGAACTAAAAATCACACTTGTTAAGTCTTCTATGAACTCTTCTGGTATCCTGAAAGCAAAAATATTAATAATAAATATTAATAAATAAATATTAATTTACAATAAAGATCAATAATATAGATTAGTTGGGGCAAAAATGTGGTAAATAATACAGCAAGCATGCATAATACATGAAACTTTAAAAAATAAGTCTCCTCTAAGAAGTTTCAGATTTACCGGTAATTTACCGGTAAATCTGAAATTTCGGGAATGAGCGATTGCAAAAGAAAAGAACAAGGGTGAATTTTTTCAAATATAACATACCGGTTTTAGATATGACAAATTGATTTGCAGTTCTCAAGAATATATTTCACACCTTTGAGTGCACACAATCAAATGAAAATAAAGAGAGAGCAAAACCTTTCTTTGAACTGAATGGCTTGGAACAAAATTTTGGTACTTTGCTGTAATTTTCCCGTTAAATTTTTGGATTGTTCCACGATTCTTCAAAGTCTGCACGTTGAAAATCAGCAAAATTTGGTTTTGCAACTACTCATGAAAATTTCTTTTTGATCAGTTATATGAAAGACAAAATTATTTTCAGCTATTTTAACAATCAGGCTACTCCCAGCGAAAAATTTCATTAAAAACCGCATTTTGAGCTGTAGGTTTTTCACATCGTAGATCTAGCCCAGGAGCTTCAATTTTGGTATTTCAAATTAACTTTCTACCTGTGCATGATCACGATATTACAATCTGGCTTATCAACCATGTTAAAGAATTGGAGTAGACGAAAAGAAGGACCTGATAAAAATCCCGTAGAAATCAGTGGTAAGCTTTAAACCCAAGCACATAGCACCTGTAACTTCCTAATTTCGTCACTTTAAAAGCAATGGCTAGGATAATCAATATCACTAAAATCATAATCAATTTTTGATGTAACTCCTCAAAAATAAATTTTACTTCAGTAGAATTTTTGAATTTCGGCCAAAACTTTTTGCTCTCACGAGGCGATTTCGATTAATTATTGACACATTCTAACAAATTGATCTGCAGCCCTTCAACTGGCAAAATATCTATTTGCAATCTCGAATATGATCATCTGATATCTTCAACGGAAAGAGTGACAGCCTGCTACAAAACAACCTGATTTTGCCAACAAGGCCACGTTTTTTAACAATAGCATTCAATGCTTTTGATTGACATGGAACAGCTGCGAATACAGCCGCAACACTGTAAATAAAGCAAGCCAAAAAGGTGCTCAAAGCCTGGTGGCTAACTCAGTTGTTTTGCAGGTAAAATGGGGTTGTTAAGAGAGGACACGAGTACTGTATATATCGAGAGAAAATAGATCTAAAAATCTACCTTGGGCACTTTATGTAATCTAATTTCACTTCACGGGTAACACAGTGATGCAATCTGCACATATCATGTCTAAAGAGAATCTAGGCATATAAAAGCCTTTGATAAAATAACCGTGCAAAAACAATAGGCTTTGACAGGCATCGAGCCATATTTGGGTAACTGATCTATGTAAACAGGAAATACTGATTGGCTAGAATTTGACCGCAAGTGGCTTGAGCCACTCTTACATGATTCAATTTGCTTTAATGCAATAGCGAGATTGTTGGTAAAATCTTGAAACCAGCGATGATTGCACAGATAAATCATATTATTGTTCAAACCTATGCTTCAAATGCCATTGTTTGCCCATGTACAGTAAATAAGAAATGCACAATGAGATATCATCTTACTTCAATTCACCAATTTCTTTCACAAATATTTCTTTTTTTAGTGCACCAGGTGGCACTCTGAAAGCCAGCTTCAATATCATCAGGATACCAGCATATGTTGTCATAAGAAGTTCCTCAGAAACATCTTCAATTTTCAATGTCTGTAAAGCATTTTCAGGAATTTCACTTCCTTCGATATCTCTGATAGCAACTAAAAGCCAAACAGGGAAATCATTGTCAATTTTTACAAGGGAACACAACTTGAATTTTTGTTTCCTGCAATGAAAAGTGCAGATGCAGAAAATAGAAGAACAATAAACCCTATTGTTTTAACTTAGATTGCGTGGAGTTTTCTCCATGCAGCCAGTCTGGTCCACCGTCTAAATTGAGTAACAGTTTCTCAATCAAAGGACAGTTCCTTGAACAAGTAACAGATTTCAAAGCACAAAATATTTTCGGTTACTGGATCAACGGTTCCACGATCTAGGTACAAATTCTGTCTATTTTGTTGCGTTGGTAGATTTTAGTTTCACGAGGTGAAATAAGGTTTTTCTAGCCGCTGAATCTAATGGTGATCTAGACTCGCTACAGAGTTCTAGTTATCGCTATTTTACAAGAACAGCAACAACAACATCATTGCTCAAACTAGGACTTGTGACATAACAGCAGATTCTTTGGCCTGGATTTTAATGAGGCGTTCGATCTCTGCCAAAATTTGAAGGAGATAAGATTCTATTTCGCTACCCACGTCCATAATCAATCTATTGGCCTATTGGCCTAGACGTAGATCATAGGCTGGGTTTTGTACTTTGTAGGGCTGCGCGTGTCAAAAATTTTAGGATATGATATGTATCAATTTGGGCTAAAACCGGACATCTCCCTGTTAATGAATGCTGAATGTGAAAGTCTGAATACTGAACGAAGATGATTTTAATCCAAAGTGCACAAAGTGCAAGGGGTTGAATGCTGAATAACGTACACTGAATATTGCTACATTTGGTCAACCATACTTATGCCCGAGAAAGAGAATTTGCTTAAAGGTAAAAGTTTTTGTCAAATATACCAATAATAATCTGTTATTTGCAAGATCAAAAGTTGATTCATGCGAAATTCAAACAATGCACAATTGAACTGAAATGAATGGAAAGGCTACCATACATAGTCATAGAGAAATACTCCTAAAAGCATCGATTCGTACAATCAAGATACAATATTCTTTAGGCGACCGTCTCAAAAATGTTTGGTTAGTGTCGTCCGACCGACCGTCTTCTAAAAATGAAAAAAATCAGAATTTTGGATCGGGCGTCTAAATGTTATATAGGAAAACAACAACAAAGATTTTGTTTTCGTGTTTTTGCATTCAATAATACATTGTCTGAACTTAAAAATCTGGGAAAAATTGAAATTTGATCATATTGCCGACCGACCGACCGACCGATATTTTGTAATCAAAATCGCCTAATGAACTGAAAGTCCTTGATATGTCCATCAAGATACTTGCTCCATTAAACTGTTTGTCAAAGATTCCCTCATTCTCCCGAGGGGCAAATCACTCCCTAGGAATCTCGTACACATTTTAAGGAAATCCTCTTGTTTTCTCGAGAAATTCCTGAAATCCTCTAGAAATCCTTTTGTTTTCTCGAGAAATCCCTGAAATCCTCTAGAAATCCCTTTGTTTTCTTAGAAATCTCGTACGCTTTTTGAGGGAGTGGTATACCCCTCGCATTCTCCGATTGCTCGCTTTCTATGATTTCCACTAAATCGTTCAGTTTCAAAAATTTTTCCTATTAGGATTTAAAAAGGCTGTGT
>REGM01000095.1:465120-481700 GCA_004194415.1 Aurelia aurita
GATTTAACCAAACGAACTGGGTTTTGTCTTGTAGTGAAGAACTACAACTAAAGTCTGTTTTGTTTGGTGCTTTGAGAGTTGAAATATTAATCTTCAAAGGACAAATTTGCCTTGACCTCCAAACCCCTGTGAATAAAAGCTCTGGTGTGGAGGTGGAGGCAAATTTGTCCTTTGAAGATTAATATTTCAACTCTCAAAGCACAAATATCAGCAAACAAAGTATCTATGTTCAAGTTAACTATCAAGGTATGTTATTCTAAATTCTCATCGCTAGGCCAGGGTCGACCAAATCTTGATACTTTTTTTAGGACACCGGGTATAACCTATATCTATCTGGTATATCTAAATATAACCTATTGTATTTGATGCTATCGATTGATGAAAACAATAGGAACATAAATCCTTCTTTTGCACTCACTCAAATATATTTATATACTTTATAAATTTTCTAATTAATAACTCCATGCCCATACATGTTTGGCATTCTACAGACACATGGGTCAACATACTTTGATCCCATGAAGAACAGTTTCTCTCTAATTTGTCTTATAGACACAACAACATTGAAGATCTCACAAGGCTCAACCTGGAATATGTGCTTTGGTCGATCTTGAACTGGATGAGGTTCATCTTTTATAGAGTAAATTCCCACCAAAGCAAAAACAGTATTTAATAGTGTGTTCCATATGAACTTCTTTACCTCAGCAATCCTTCCATCTATTAGCAGCACTACATAGCACACTCTTCTAGTCATCCGTGAATAAAATTTTGAATAGAACCTTGTTTTTCCAATCAAGATCCTGTCTACACCTTTGAGGCCCTTAACTGCGCTGGTGTTTGTAGCCTTCATGATAAGATTGATTTCCTCCAAAGTAAACATTAACTGATCAACATTGGTGGCAGTACCCAGAATCGTGCAATTTTCAGCCCTTGCCAACACTTTCCTTGCACGCTTTTTGTTGGTTGTTTCTTTAATGTATTCTGAGTATGCTGATGGGGCTGATGATAGGTCAGTACAATGAACTGCACTGTCGATTTGTTTTATTTGCATCAGTTGGTTTTTTACATCCCCAGTGCCATGGACCAAAGCAGCTGCCCGTTAATATCTTCAAAACCAAAAGCAGACCAACAATAAAGTGGCCCCCATTCCCTTACATAGTGCACAAGATGGCAACCAACATTGTGCACATTTAACCCACATGACCCCTCTCTGTAAAGATCAGCAAATTGCTCATAGAATATTTCCAGCAAATTTTCTGCCGTCTTAAGGTCCTGAATGACCACTCAAAACTTTTAAATTATTGTACAGTTTGTTTCTTTTAGCTGGATTAGTCTAATTTTTATATTTACAATTTTACGATTACAAATTGTACAAGTTTCCATTTTAAATTTTCTATCTCAGAGTTTCTATGATAATATTGTTGAATTTTATTTGATTCGTTTCTCGATTTTCAGGATTCCGTCATTATTATTTTTTACAAATTGGAGTTATATTTTTCATATTGATGACCTTGAACATGTTTGACCATGTTCAACTATAATCAGGATGCATTGTGATTATATTTGACCATGTTCGATCATAGTCGGGATCTGCATCCTGACATGGTCAACCATGGTCAAATATTTTGGGTTGCTCCAGCGGTCACATGGAATTCCGTAATCAAACAAAATCGAAAGTTTTCCATTGCTATGACCATAATTGACCATGTTTTTGAAGGAATGCCTAACCATGTTTGATCATGGTCATTCGTGGTCAAGAACAGGCAGCACAATTTTGACCATGAAAGGATCCATAAACATGTTTGACCATGTTTTGACCATGGGTCCAATTTGATAAATCTATTCAAACATGGTCAAAACATGGTCAAAACATGGTCAAACATGGTCAAACATGGTCACGATGAAGGATGAATTTGACCATGTTTGATCATGATTGACCATGTTGTTAATAATGATATTTGACCATGTTTTACCATGATTGACCATGTTTTTAAGAAATATACGTGACCATGTTTGTTCGTGTTTGACCATGTTTTTAAGAAATATACTTGACCATGTTTGACCACGTTTGATCATGTTTTCAAGAAATATATTTGACCATGATTGTTTGTGTTTGACCATGTTTTTAAGAAATATACTTGACCATGTTTGACCATGTTTTGACCATGGGTCCAATTTGATAAATCTATTTAAACATGGTCAAAACATGGTCATTTGATGGTCAAAACATGGTCAAACATGGTCATTTGACCATGATCAAACATATTTTAAACATGTTTGACCATGTTTTGACCATGGTATTTTCGCAGGGGTCGTTCTCGGAATAATCATATCCTGAAAAAATTAAGATATGATTTTTATTCACAAGGGGGTGTTTTCCAGCAAAGTAAAGGGCGTGGCCAAAAAAATTTCCGGGGGCTCGGCCCCCGCCCAGGCCCCCGAAGCTTTTGCGCCTTCGGCGCAGAGCAAGCATGACGACCACCCATTTTCACCCAGCTTCTTTTCGGCCGCTGGGGCGAGGGCATCTCTTCTCTGTAGATTAGCAAAGCTTACCTTGGACAAGTTTTCTCAGCAATCCTTTATTTATTTTCGATAAATTAGGTGCCATCTTACGAACAACATCAGGAACTCTTGGACCAAAGAATGATGCAGCTTCTTCGTAAGAATGCAGCAAAGATGTTCCCCTTTCACGCGCCATTTTGTTATTTTGATCAGATGAAATCAAAATAGGTGACAAATTATATTGAGGTGAATTAAATTGCCTCCCTTCCAACCAGGCCGAAAATACCTGCAAAAGAGGCGAGACGAAAATCGAACACGAGGAACTTCGAGGAACTACAAGGAACTAGGAACAAATATGGAGAAATTTTCGAATGGAACATTGGGAACTTTCTCATGATTCGTCTTCTTTTCAACGTGCTGTGTAAATGACTATTGTCATAAATGACAGAAATATTCCAAAATTTCAATTTACTAAGCATTTAAGCAATTCAAACCAATTTATGTGGCTGTTGAGAGTGAGCTAGGAACATGTGCACTCATTTTTGACTCACGACACCCCCCAGTAACGACCCCGCTGAAACGCTTCCCCGCCAAGGTGAAATGATGACCCGCCAAGTTTTTCCCCGCCGAAATTTCACTCTTCCCTGTCGTGATTTTTGTGATCCCGGTCTAAAATTTATAATTTGGGAATTTTCCCCGCTGTCTTTTTTAATGCCCGGCGGGGTGGTCAGGCGTGGTCATGTCCTATGGGGACAGTGGTTCCAGGTCTGTCCCAAAACTTGGCTGTTTTCTCTTAACTTTGGGCAAGCTCTTTCCCCAAAAGGTGGCTGTTTTGCCTGCAGTAAAGTTTGGCTTTTTTCCTGAATAATAATAATAATAAAAAATAAATAAATAATAATAATAATAATAATAATAATAATAATAATAATAATAATAATAATAGTAATAATATAATAATAATAATAACAATTTTTATACAATTCAACACTCTAAGTGTTGTTATCAACGAAGTGCCTGTATTTAAAGCGATCAAAAATAGTACTATAATATTTTACAACAAAAAGATACTTATTCGGTAAAACTTTTCATTTGTAGAAGCATAAAGTTTTTTTAATTGTCCAAATAAAATTGCTTTAATTTATATTTAAAAAGAAGAAATGAGTCCAATTTGCGAAGGCTGTTCGGAAGTTCGCTGAATATCTTCGGACCTTGAAACCAAAAACCCTTTTTTCCTGCTTCTGTTTTGACTTTGAATATTATTGGACAACAGATCATTTGGCAAGGTTTGTCCCCAAAACTGGTTGTTTTCGCGCTGTCAGCTCAATATCAACGAAAAACTGAAATCGTAATAGGCAACAATTTTTCCCCAAGTTTTTTGGCCTTTTTTAGGTAAATTCATGGACAATATTGAACGAACTGCTCAAAACTGGGTGGGATCTGACAAATACTAAGGACAGAGGTAACACCATTTAACTCAAAATACGTATTTCACAATTACAAATACAAAACCGGGTGGGATTTCAGAAAAACTTGGGACAGAGGTCACAACAGTGCACCCAATTAAAATTCGGCAAAAATTGGCTTTTTAAGGGAAATTTCAAGGACATACGTTACGTCAAATGGATGTCAAAAGCCTTAAGATGTCGAGGGAACAGCATTAGAAATTCTGCTAGAGCACCTGAAATTTATGCTGACCAGCTATGTCCCAAAAACTTGGCTTTTTCTCGGGTTTCTTGCATAAAACCAAGCTAAAGCCACAACCATCATTCAATTCAATGCGGAAAACTGAGACTCATGTAGTCAATCTATTTGCATACCACCCCAGTCCACCCTCTGTCGACGCCCTTGTTTCATTGGGGTGGGGAGGGAGAAACCCTAGCTAGGATATTTCTATATTGTCTGGAGTTGAGTTGAGTTGAGAGCCTGCCATCTGAAAATTGAAATCCTTTTGATTCGATTTGAAAACAATTCAATCCTCCTTTTCCTGTGTAATTGATATCTGATTGTTTGCGGTAAAGGTGGTAATTTTTCAATAGGGCGTTTTCAAAAGAATTTTAATCATCTTTAGCTTAGCTTTGATTGGTCAGTGATGACAAGAACGACAATAGCCGACGTCAGTATAGTCAATACTTCGGAATTGCTCTCTTCGCTACGCCCCTGCCATCCCCACTTCCGCGAAGAAATAAACACACAGAAACTTCTCAAGTGAACAGCCGTTGAGAAATATTCTAACGAAATGGATGACATTGACGGTAAGAGAACAATTTCAATACCATTTTAGATATCTATTTACTGGTAATTTAATGTAGTTTGTGCCGTGGGAAAATCAACGGTGATTTTGAGTTCATACGCACAACATCCGGCCTAATAAAATCTCACTGCTTCCAACTGAGGAAACTAGACACACGAGTGTTACGATCCCCAACAAAGGGCTTTTTCAACTGTTTTCAAATTCCTTATTAGCCAAACAACGATTTATAAGTACATTTCCGAGATTAATTATTCTAATCCAAACAGCGTTGTTCAAATCTGCATTATGTAGGCCTATTTACAAGTTGAATGATCCTGTAGTTTTTCTTTTTGTTCAGTTTCTAAACACAGACTAAGATCCATCTTACACGGTTCAATATTTGAAAATCTCTGCTTTGTGAAGTGATACTTCCTAATTCCTTGTGCACCTGCAATGGGTTTGTTTTCATGTACAAAACGCTAAACAGAATCCATAGCGAGAGAAAAATACCACAGGAGCATGGGATGGGGGTGGATGGGATGGGGTTGGATGGGATGGGGAGACGATTGATCCCAGGGTGTTTTCGTCATCGTCCCTACCTGTTCTTGTATACATATTCGTGTCAAAAAATTTGTGCGAGCGGGGCCAGCCTTGAAATGATAGCCTAATCAGAACGAGAATATGAATTTGCAGAACTTATGAGGAAATCGCAGACGTTGTTTGTTGCAACAATTGCTTTCGGTTTATGCTGTCTCAATGCTGCCGTATTTCATTTATATTTTACCTTGTTGCAGGCAGCCTATCCTCTATAAGCTTCCCTTCCTTAAAAATTTCGTCAACTTTCGGATGAAATCCTTTTGTTTTCACGAGAACTCACGAACACGAAATGAGATGGAATGCACAAGACGTCATTTCACGATTGCTTCTTTTGTCGAGGGAGGTTTTTGGAGTTGTTAGGTGTCTATCGAATCATTCGAATGTTTCCCTCAATTTCCCTCCTGCCAAAGAACCCATTTATCCTTTCTTAACAACAAAAGAATTCCTTGAAACCTTTCAGCAAAAGTTTGATAAGATAAGATATCATTCTTTAAATTTTTGTGGCTAGGAAATTTAAAACGTGACCGCCCAGATGCGATCAAAATGTGAGGGTGCCTTTGGGTGCACAGTGCACAGGGTAGTTTTGAAACGCGGTAGGTGTTGTTCCTAATATTATGAAGGTTAAGTTCATAGGGCACGTGCACGTGGATACAAGGCACAGGGACGCAAGGAGGAACAAAACTGCTGTTGTGGAGACTAGACTCAAACCTGGGGTGAAACTTTTATCCTTATGATTTCATTTTGCATTCCATTCCATTAAAATTGCATTCCAAGTACAACGCAAGGACAGACCTTTGAAGATACAGTTCACTGGGATCTACAGTATTCAGGTTCCTATGTAGAATCATGGGTGCTAGGACACTTTAAGATGCGTTTAGAAGAGTCCTGCGCCAGATAAGCCCTTCCAGGGTGCATCAAACGAGAAACTCCACAAGAGGCACTGGTTCTGGCTTGCAGACACTTGATCTTGCCACAAGAGGACTGCAGAGCATAACCCCATCCTTATCATCTGAATACCATGTTCTGAAAGATAGGACCTATCGCGATGGTTTTATTCACTTCTTGTGTGAAACAGCTTAGTTGAATGTATTCTTTGTTTGTATCTTTCCCAAAGAGTTGTCTCTGATTGGCTATCAGAAAGAAAGAGCGCATTTGCAACCATGACTACAAGATAACTTTGAAATGGGCCATATGCTCCTGCACAGAGGATGTTATTTCTATGGTTGAATTTATCTGCACAAACAATGTCCTATTACCCATTCTGGAATGTTTTTCCCTGTAAAAAGCAGCAAGGCTAAAGTTGCAAATTCCTGGTTCCTACATGCATGTTTCATTTATTTATACCTGCAGGACCTTCACAAAATATGCTTCACTGGGTTGGAATTTATTTGAACAGCTGATAAAAAGTAAAATTGAGGTTAACTGTTGTTTTTATACATATTAGAACAAATTAGACCTGTTGATTCGATTTAAATACTGTCTCATTATTTGCATGCAAAGTAAAGATGTTGGAAGCACCTTGAAAACGGGGGTCTGAACAGCCAGATGGCCACAACCATTTTGGTCCCCATTTTGCCTTTTGCCACATCCATTTCACTAAACCTAAACTATGTTATTTGCGTTAAGAAGCTCGAGAAATCGAAGAAGAGTATATTCTGAAAAGTTTGTTTCTCTTGAAGCAGCAGGAAATTGTGAACTGTTCGCTAAATCGACTGTGCAGATTCCGAATCTGTAGCCAGTGAACAGTTCAGAAACAACGTTTTGACAGTGCTAATTTCCCCAAAGTTTTGAGGATAGATAGGCAATTCATTAGGAAAATAACATGGCCTAAAACGCTATTTCTAGGCATTGTAACTGCTCATCGACTGTGGATTTGGAAGCTGCTTGGTCGATTTTGGTGAAATGAAAGAAAACATTTGAGCTGCAATGACACTAGAAAAGGCTCATTTATGATGTCATAAGAACTTCAAGAGACTTTCGGTACTGGGCAACATTCTTAGTTCTTGTAGAATAGGAGTACAGCGAATCGTCAAATTATATTTATATGAAAGAGAAAAAACGAGAATAATGACAGTGCCCTAATTTGAAATTAGCCAATCAGAGAGCCCACTAAAGGCACTAAAGTGTTCGTATATTCGATAGCAAAGGCGCCTAGAGTGAAACTTTTTTATTTCGGCAAATAATTTCAACTTGCCAAACAAGGTGTCAATAGCTACATTAAAAACGAAACATTTAGGACTACTCTCGAGTTCGAAATAGGCTGGAATGAACGGGGTGGGTGGAAAACATAGGCGTATGAGCCTGGGGGCGGTAGCCCCCCCCCCAATGTTGAAAAAATTTCCCAAAATCAGCCTTTTTTGGGCAAAAATCCACCCTAAGTCGGGCAAAAAATTTGGTAAACAATAGAAATTTTATCGGGCAGCCCCCCAGATTTTATCTTCCCCTACGCCCGTGCTGGAAAAGACGGAGTGAGTAGAAAATTCGATCTGCAGTTCTGTAATGGGATGAACCGCACAAGTTGTTCTGTAATGGGATGAACTGCACAAGCTATTAAAATGAAAATTACAGTTCAAGTCACATTTCAGGAAAGTTAATTTCACATATTTCACGTTTCAAAAAGCCCAAAATTAATAAACGAGGGGTCTGAATAAGGATGTCCTGGTTGGATATCTGTCAAAAATTAATAAGCGGCGGAGACGTTTATTCCAGACTCGAGAGTAGTTAAATTTCAGACAGACAAGTTGTCCAAATTTTAAATGACTAAAATGCGTTACTTCGAAATGCGTGAAAAGGGGCCTAAATCTTGATCACAAACATTCACAAAGGAATCAAATCTTTACAAAAGCGGTGACGTTCATGATCTAATACTGTTGTAAATACAACTTTTATCTCTTGGGGAAAATGAAATGTATTTGCATAAGAGAATCTTTATAATTTGATCAAGTGTTTTAGGCCCTTCTTCACGCATTTCGAAGTAAAGTTTCGTAAATTCAATTTTATCTGTATTTCCAATGCTCAAAAATAGAGAGAAAAAATCGCGAAAACTATCAGCCGTTCGGCTAGCAATCAAACTTTGATTCATTACAATTTGTCCAGTATTCTGCTAATAATTAATTTTCAAATGTATGAAGTTCTTTTTGGGAATTTCTAAAATTTGCTGTTTTGCGTGATGTTTCTTAATGACAGTGTAACGTGTAAATTAGCAAGCCGCTCCATTTAAAAAAATTGGCGTAATTCGTGCATTTGAGGTTTTCTGAAAAACCCAAAACTGACCTTCCTATAAGAAGTTGATAGAATTAGATTAGAATCTAACCAAAGGTTTCAACTTCGGAAAATATCGCATTTAAAAATTCCATATTTGGACCAGACTTCTTTGCTGACCATTGTGAAAAGGCGTAATCACATTATTTCGTCTAGCCAAAAGATTACTGTTTCCATTAGAGAGAGGTGGACCCATAGGGATAAGATATTTGCGCTGATTTCGTTTCATTTATCACCTTTGAGTAAAAACTAGACTTACGAGCCCTTTGCTTTGTTATACAACTACAACAACAACCACCCACCACAACTCAACAAGGATTCATGCACAAACTGTTTAAAAACCTGGACAACCAATTTGTGCCTTGGATGGGAAGCATGGCTAAGAATGTGAAGCAAAGCTTCCTCCAAGCACCAGTTGGGGCACAAATAATACATCTGAAGCCCTTGAGACAAATAAAACTCTCTGAAAAACGTTCAGCTTTAAATTAGATGTATCTTTGATAGCATTAATGATATACCCCTTCCTCCATCTTGTTTGTAGCAAAAATGCACACGAATGCAAAACCTTCTTCAACACGGCTCGGAGACTGTGCACAAAATGCTAGTGTATCCAACCTCGTTCCCATGACCCAAAAGGAGGCTGCTGAATCCATCATGGCAGCCTAGTATTGACGTAGGAAACTGGCCCTCGGAACCAGGTTGGGAGTGTATCCTCCAACGTTTTGCAGCTTTTATCCAAGCATATCGTCGAGAATTATCGCCGCTCCAAGAAGTTGGGGCCTTTCATTCGGGTTTTTTGCACAGAAAGGTTATGAGCCGTATTTTGAGCAAACAGAAAAGTTCAGTTCAACACAATTTGGATAAAAAAACGAAATCGGTTAAAAGTTTAAGTAAAAACAAACGCGCTAGAAATGCATCAAAAAGTCGACAGAAAAAAGCGTCGAACTTATGTTTTCCTCAATTTGAGATTTTTTTCGGCGCCTTTGAAGATGTCCAAACGCATTTAGATGGAATCAAACAAATTTGATTCCATTTGGAATCGATAACTATTCAAAAATTCATTTAGACTTGCCCCAAGTCTAACACCTGAAGTCCGTCTGACCGATCCGTTTCCCATAGTTCCCGGATCCGCCATTCCAGCATTTGGTACAGGAACAAAAAAGGGGAGAGAGCGAGAGAAATATGTCTCTCGCTCCCCCCCCCTTTGTTCCTGTACGGAATGTTGGAATGGCAGATCCGGGAACTATGGGAAAGGGATCGGTTTAGGCGGACTTCAGGAAATAGACTTGGGGCAAGTCCATCTAAGAAGTTTCGAAAAGGCTTTGTCCCAATTCGAGCGCGTTTTTACTCTAGTGTGAACCAAGCCTAAATGATACATTTTATATTACAGATAAGGATGCATTCAATCTATTTGACAAGAGAGGAGATGGCAAGGTTGATAGCAATCAATTAGGGGATATCTTGAGAGCATTAGGACTGAATCCTACTGAAGCAGACGTCTCCAAGATGCGAAAAGACATTGATCCTACAGGTACAATTTTGCAGAATTAAATCTTGTTTAACTCTCAACACCCGATTCAAAAAAGGTTAAATCTAATGAAAATCATCATTTTTTAGAGGGTATCATAATCTAGATATTTCAATCATTAGATAAATATGATTTGTAGCTAGTAACGAAAGATATCGAGTCCTTACCTCTTGAAAATACATCATATCAAATTGTTTATTATTTTGCTATATTGACCCGTCGGGGGTGGAATGGTTAACTTCAGTCACAAGGAACATCAGTGGAGCACTATGGTTGGTCTTGATTGTGCCTTGCTGCGGTGTTTCACTCTGGCATTTTGATACATCCGTGAAGAGTGTGGCATTCGGTATATCTACTGGATTACCCATAAACTTTCCAGATAATTTTATTCCGTACAATACTGGATTTAAATGTCTATATTGGATGTCCGTATGTACATGTGCAAGTCGTTTGTCTTCAGTTCCCTAAATTGCTGCAATAATTAATTTCCAGGGTACAACGCTGGCTTAATGTGGAAGAAACAGGCCGATCAACAACCAATCAAAGTGCTTCATTCCCGTTGTAGATTTCGTATCTCGAACGCAATGTATTGCAGCATTATCTCATTTTATTACCCCCAAATTAATATATTTTATCGCATTTCAGGAGAGCGGAGGGTAAACTTCGAAGAGTTTATTCCAATTTTCCATACATATCAGGCAAAAAAGCCAGCTGGAAATTACGATAGCTTTGTGGAAGCTTTCAGAGTTTTTGACAGAGATGGTAATGGATTGATCAGTTCTGCAGAAATACGACACATGCTTACCAGCTTAGGTTAGTTTAGCCGATACAGTATTCCAGTTAAGAATATTTCTGCGAAATGCTAAATATTTCTCTAGAAAGCGAGCTATTGCCGCGCGAAGAACCAATCAAATTAGTACCCTTGTGATCACATGATTGATTTCACCATGGGCGGTAGGAGACGCGTGGATCGCGATGGGCAGATTAGGGTCTGCCGGGTCAACCGTAAGTGGCTACAAAATAACAGGAAGCCGCTCTGAAAATATCGCGGCTAATTTAATCTTAATAACCCCAACCTATGACCACAATATTTCTCAAAAAGCAATCCACGCGTCTCCTACCGCCCATGATTTCACAAGGAATGTTTTGCATTTTGCAGAAATGTTCTCGAGTGGAATATCGGAATTTTTATTCTTTTCTCTTCTCACTCATTTCATTCACCTTCAATCTAGCAAGGGAGAAAACATTTTCCTTCAGGTAAATGTGGAGATGGATTAGATTTTGATGATAACATCACAATCTTCGCTGTTGCATACATAATTTCGCAATGTTAAAATTACGACTCCTGCAAGATTTTCGATGTTTTATAAACAGATGTTGTTCAAACTAGGGGTTTTCAAGCTGGGGTTTCAACATCTTTCTCCGGCAAGAGCATAATGGTTTCCTAAACATAACGTTTCTTTGCTATACAGTAGACACGGTAGACACCAAGTACCCGCAACCCGCGAATAAGAAATACTGTCTTCAATCTCAGTCTATTGTTTAAAAGTAATAAACCATCGTATTTTCCATTGTCTTTTCAAAAATTCAGTATTTGAGGTTCGTAAACGTGCCTTTCTTCTTCGCAGGTACCTACTGTAACTGTACAGAAATAATTTTTAAAATATCAGCCGAAGATAAAAAATTCTAAACGCTAAAACGTATTGGGAAACAGTTCTCTTCTTACCTGTGAATTTTCAAACTCAGAAATTTTTATTAGTTATACCGGTCATGTTGTTAATTTCTAATCATAATCATATACGAATTTTTCATGCAGGAGAAAGACTAAGTGAAGGCGATATTGATACACTACTACAAGGAATGGAAGATAATACAGGCAAAGTAAATTATGAAGGTAAGAGCTGTCGAGAGGTATACAACTTGTTATCGTTACAGAATAAGACTAACGAACGCGCATACTACGATCCACAACATTACTAGACCAAAACTAGAGAAACTTTGCTACTTCCAACAAATGTTGGCTGTAATCAAGGCGGGATATTTCCCGAGAAGCTAATATTTTTTTATGTCTCCCAAGAGAATTTCAGGCCTTTTATTTTCAGTTTCCTTTATAATCATAAAGCCGATTTTTAAAGAGGCATTAAGTATAGGCCCCACTCTACTCGTGGGTGGGTATGGCTTCAGGGTCCCTGTTGATTCCTGATTGTTTCTCGATTTGTAATTACACCTTTGTGCTCTGTTTCAGATTTCGTCCGTCAGAATCTAAGTGGTATACATGTTCAACTTCTAATGTGTTCATGCTAGCTATATTTGCCGGGTGACCCAATAAAAGTGAAACTTTTGAACAATCACCAAAGATTAAATTGAACAGAAGATCATTAATTTATTCTTTCGGGGGGGGGGGGAGACGATGAAATTAAGGCATGTAAAACCATATTTTGAGCAATTGTGACATGAGCAACAAATTTAAATGGTGGTGCGGGATAAAAATTCAGTTTGATTCCTTTCTTTTGATTTGGGAATATGCTTCAAAACAAAGCCTGTAAAAGCACAAATTCGAACAAATTCAAAGCCTTTTCAAGACTGTAATATTTCAAATTTTTAGTTGGTCTTTGGCACAAGTGCACAGCAAGAAATTTTCAAGATCGGTAATGTAATAGAATTTTGGTGGTTTTTTTCGAAAAGGTTTCACTTTTTGGGTCACCTGGTAATTTTTTGTCACTTTCCTTTGTTATTGACTGCATTGTGTAGGGATGACTCAAAGGCAGCGCGCTGGCCTACCGATCTGAAAGTTGGTGGTTCGAGTTCCCGCCCTGGCAAAACCTGCTATCTAGAGTGACGAGGAGAGCCGCCAACTCTCTGTAATTCCAGGCTAAAGGAGCTACGAGGTGTGGTCACATCGAGTGGAAGGACCAGGACACTGCTTCAATAAGCTTAGCTTCTCAGTGTTCCTAAAACTACCTTCGGATACCTTCAATGCCTGCCAAAAGTCTTGGAACACCTCAGCTAATTTGCCTTGTTTTGCGATTTCCCCATCTCCCCCTTAGAGCAATGTTGTTCTGTGACGATACTAGAGAAGCATGGTTTGTTATAATTCGCGCTTTCTGCGCGTTCTCGCAAAAACGTAACTAATTAAAGAATCAGATCAACAATAGAAAGAACGAGATTTGAATGTCGATGCCTGCATAACCCCAATGATCCTTGATGATGTCATTAGCTGCAAGTCAGTCTTTGAATGCAGAGAACCAAAATGGATCGATTGCTTTAATCACGGCTAGTGTAAAACGCAGGTCACGCAGGTTAATAAAACGTGGGTTAAATCGTGCGGGTCAAAACTAGCGGCCATGGGCATACTTGCTATAGGCTTACAGCCTACTGATATTGCAAGTACGATATGAAAGTTGCCAAAGAATACGTTTCTTCTGAAGGTTTCTAATCGCCATAAAGTACCGAAGGAAGTATCAATGATCCTTTTGATTTGGAGAGTTTTNCTGACTGCCTGACCTCAAGCCCCTTCTTAGATTACAAAGTACTTTGTAATCAAAAATGAGGATGACAGAACGATTCGCGACTTTGATGGAATGCTAGGACAATAACCTTGCAAATCAACATTGTTTGGGGGAAGGGGTGCCTCAACTAATCTCTACGGATAGAAATGCGGAAAAGTGTGTCATTATCAAGAAATGGCCTAAGTGTTCCAAGGAATTTTGGCAGGCATTGTAGGTAGAAAAAAACAAACAAACAAACAACAACAACACTGTTTTGTGATTTCTAATGACATTCTTGTGTTTTATTTCAGATTTCGTCCGCAAGGTTATGGATGGTTGAATCGACCATTAGATGGACAATTTTGTAGACGGACTTGAAATTGTAACCTCATGCATCATTTTAGATAATTAGGTAAATTGTAATCGTTCTAATTAGCTTGATAACCCCGAGACAGCATTTTCAATTTTTTGTATTTTAACGAGATTTGAGATTCAATACATATATTTTGTATACATCATGTACTTTTTGGGATCTACGAAAGAATTTGTTGTAAATCCCGTTATTATTCATCAGTTTCTGACTGTTCATCTGCTTTTAAGAACTTCCATAGACCTTTTTGCTATTCTACAAAAACAGCCTGGATTGAGCGACATTTTTATATATTCTTATGTACGAAATGTTCGATTGAGTGGTGCTACAGCTTCTATCACTTTCGAAATTCTTCAGATTTCTACAAAATTAATAAGAATATTGTTCGATTCAGACTCTTTTGTAGATTAGCTAAAAGGTCTATTAAAGAATTTGGGAAGTCCAGAGGTGTGGATCTACCGGGTGAGTCAAAAAAACGTGAGGCGTTTAACAAGCCATATTTTGATGAAAACAAATCAGATCAGGTTTTTCGAAGTTTTTATATTGCAGAAAAAGATTGAATTAGTTATAGCAATTTAGTTTGTTAAAATCGGTCGTTTCTTTCCAGAGTTATCTGTGATTTTAAGATATAGTTTTTTTGGTGAAAAGTTATTTTGTCTATACTTTCTGCTCCCTAGCAATGATAGTTAAATGAATAGTCCCTCAGGAATACAAAGTAAATAACAATAGTTTTTCCTTTTGCGTTCTAACACAATGCATGCGTTGTTTCAATTTTGTTGGTAGAGAAACAGTACGTTTGTCACGGTTTAGAAGTTCACACGTGCATGGATATGGAGCTAATTGAAGGCCTATTGTAGGAATCTTGCGAAACGATAGTTTACTAAAATCGCTCGTAATTATGGAACGGAAAGACCAATTTCAACCAAATAGATTTTCACATCTAAGTTAGCCTTTTTCCTAAGCATTGAGTTTTAAAAGAAATAAATTTGCGAATTAAATTGCATCAATAGAAATTGGCAAGCACCCCACGTTTTTTCTGATTCACCCGGTAGAATATATTAAACGCAACAAATTTCTGACTTAATATTCTCAGACATTTCAAACGTCCCAAAATTTTAATATCCGAAATATTTACTGTCGGAAAGTATTTTGCTGTTGAAAAATGGAATGGTTCGAGTACGTAATAACCAGGGAAAATCTAACCAGGGTAAAAGGCTTTGTACGGACAATTTTTCGGGCGCTATAAACGAGTATACTTTGTAATGTGGACAATCGTACGTTCTATCCGAAAGTAAGTTATTATGGAGTACTTTGTAACGACATTATACTGTACTTTCATGGAACCTGGCTTGTTCGAAGAAGGAATAACATGCATGAAATGAAATTTTCTTTTGTATTTAAAACATAAACTGGCAATATTTCAATATCAATTCTGGTTTTAATACAGCGGTTTTATTTTGAAGAGGAAGAAATAAAAATACAGTGAATACTTATCTACAAGTCCCTGAATTTCATTCTTTGAATTATTTTATCCATTCATGATGTTTTTGACAAAATCTGTAGATCAAAAGGAAAAATTTCGTAAAATTCTAGTCACTCTTCATTGATGATTTTGTGGTAATTTTTAATCTCTCTGGAGGGCCTATAGAGAAAGTCTTTATAGAGAAAGGTAACGTTTAGCGAGTTTAACTTGACCAGTCCGCATGTGCGATATTTTAGATTAAATTTACCCTTTTAGAGTCGTGACTCTTTCAAAAATTTAGAAATTGGACATTTCACGTTCCTTTACAGTCTCATGACTATTTGCACCTTTTCTAATTTACAACTTATACATGCGAAACTGTACCCAATCAAGTTACTTGTTGTTTTAGGGCAGTTTGCGGCCAGCGAAAGTTCATGATTGACGATTGTTCAAAAGATACGGGATTCAAAATAACAGATTTGAAAAAGTGCAAAACGATATATCCGAACCACCTGCAACATAATCTTAATCAGCGATTACTTAATAAAAAAATTGTGGTTAAATTGGTATCAAATTTAAAATTTAACCTCAGAGAAAAGAGTGCTATCATTATTGCAGGGCCAAAGATTTCTCAACAGAGCCCTCAACATCCCAAGCAAACACGCCTGGTGATTTTCATTTGAAAGAAACTGGGGACACCCGGTAATACTGTAGACATATTACCGGAGTCCCTTATTTCCCGTGCTATTTGACCATGGGTAGTGTGGACACAGTTCGTGTCGATCGTGCCCACAATTCATGGCCTAACTGTGCTCAAATGAATAAATGTATTTCGTTACCTTGCTTGTCTTCATTTCATTGGTATCTTTCCTCACCTGGTTTGTCTCCTTGCTTTCGCTTGCTGTGTAGGCCTAAATTTCAAATTGTTACCGCGCTCCGGAAGTTATGGCCTGAGAACTAGTTCCCAGGCGACGCAGCCTTCGAACGACTCATCCTGAAAATAGAAAAATGAATGGGAGGGCAATCGACCGCAAATCCCATAGAGAGCTTTCGTTGTCACCGCGAAACATCAAGATTGCCTAATATGGAGCAGAGCCATGGTTTGTTTCATGTGACTTAAAGCGAAGGCGGCTAGCGTTCAG
>REGM01000095.1:481882-527088 GCA_004194415.1 Aurelia aurita
CAGGCCATAACTTCCGGAGCGCGGTAACAATTTGAAATTTAGGCCTACACAGCAAGCGAAAGCAAGGAGACAAACCAGGTGAGGAAAGATACCAATGAAATGAAGACAAGCCAGGTAACGAAATACATTTATTCATTTGAGCACAGTTAGGCCATGAATTGTGGGCACGATCGACACGAACTGTGTCCACACTACCCATGCTAGTAATACTAATAATGAAGTCTAGTAATACTGCAAGGCAAGAGCAATAAAACGTAGTGTTGTTGACAAATATCAATTGCTACATACCCTCATAATAAACTTTGCCACTTGCGTCCTCTAGACCTTGCAAAAGGACGTCTACTTCGTCCAACGTCAATCTCTCCCCTAAAATAATCATTTAATCATACATTATTTCGTAGTGGAATGAATAGATGTGAAGATCTATTTCATTAAAGTCGACCATACTAATCCAGAGTTGTGGGTGATTTTGCTAAAAAGCTTGAAGAAGTGCTAGAAGTTTGCATCAAATTTTATTGTGATTTTCTAATTCAAAGCAATGGCAGCAAGTATGACCGTCTTTTAAGGAGGAGAAGCAATGGCAAAAATGTACCTCTTGTGAAATTGAAATGTATTTGTGATTAACGTACTTTCCTTGAAGTCAAATGATTCGACTCATAACATCACTATGAAATTTCAGGCACACTTTACGCCCTCGCAGAGTTGATCCGTACTCACCCTAGAGTTTAGTTTTCAACCAATCACGAGGCGCTACTCAGGGAGTTGTTGTTGTTGCATACAAAATCGGTTGATATCACCAACAGTTCTCGTAGCTGCGACGGATTCATTTTGTTTGTACAAAGGAAGATTACTGCTTGAAAAGTATGCATTTTGTAATTAGTAGGTCAGGGAAATATTCTTTGTATCAACAGTTTGTTTTCCAAATGTTCAAGCTCTTTATACCAGACTTTGAAGTGATTTCCCGCTAGTTTAGGCCATTTTGAATAAGTGTGCCCACAATTTAATAGTAATTTAAGTGACATCAACAAATCAAAGAACGCCGGGAAACAATGGATTCAACTTCTAATGGCTGCACCTATTAAATTCAAAAAATTTGAAAATATTACGCAGACACCCAGTAAAGATGTCCAAACAGTTGAAAATTCAATTAGAAAAATCTAACTTTTTCTCATAGTACTAACGTAAGATATCATAACATATAACAATGGCAGATTTTTATAACAAAAATAGCATCTGTTGCTTTTGTTTGGTACGCCGCGCCAGCACAAAGCCATTAGCGATTGCAAAAGATGCCTTAAAAACCCGGATGGCTAACTCACTCATATTGCATGCGAAATAGAGTTGCAAAGAGAAGACTTGAACATATATTAAAAGAAGAAGGATACATCTAAAGATCTACCATGGACATTTTATATATCTAAGGCAGAGGCTGAACAGTAGGCAATGTCATCCTCGTATATTTTGGGTGAAATTCAACACTTAAAGCGAATGAACCTTAAGTGGAGATAATCTTTAAATAGGACAAAGAAAACTCCTACGCACGCGATTGTTCCTCCAGCTAAAAAATATCCACGCACGTGTCGAAATCATCAAATACAATAGGCTAATAATAGAATAACCAAACCCCTTCCTTCCACGCGGGTTTCTATTTCCGTTGATTCTTTTTAATGCTCAGGCTGAATGAGATAAGAAGAATGCCCCATCCAGATGTTTGAATTTTTCCTTTTCCCTCTGAAAAACTGCGAGATAGTATTTGCTTTTCATTTTACTTGTTTGCAAAAAGTCGGACAAAGTAATCTATTTCATAGCAAACCGTTTTCTTACAATGCATACTCAAATCTTCCCTTAGCATCCCTTGTCGCATACTCAGCGCGTTAGTTAGCTATCCGGGTTTAACGGCATCCTTTGCTGCTTGCTTTGCTTACAATTGCGGCTTGACTAATAAGGCCGTAGAAATCCCTTTGTTTTTCTTTGTACGTGCGTGTGAATCAAACGCAACGAATGCTATTGTTACAAAAATTTGCTCTTTTTGCATATCATTACCTAGCATAGTGAGTAGATGCCGTATCTCGCCTCCGCTGATTAATCCATTGCTGTCCAGGTCGAAAATGCGGAATGCTTCGATAAAAGATTCAATCGACCCACTTTGTTGCTTGTCTCTTTGTTCGTGGTAAATTGGAAGAAACTCTTCAAAAGACAACCGCTTTTCACTTTCACCTATGTATAAACATTGAGAATTTTAGCAAAATGGCGCATAAAGTTTTGTGGAAATATTGTTAAAACTTGAACATATACAGGGCCCTCGTTGATAACAGCACTTTGTGTGTTGAAGAGTTTACCCTGTATAAACATTGTTATTATTATTATTAAAATGTTTGTTTCTTAGCTCATGATAAATTGGAAGAAACTCTTCGAACGACAATCGATTTTCACTTTCATATAAACAGTGAGAGCTTAAGTACTGTAAAAAAACCTAAATCTATACCCAATAAGCAGCCGAGCCTTACATGGTCGGCAATCAAAAAGAAATTAACTGCTGTGTAGGACTGGAATGAAGCTGCTTTATTTCAATTATTTAACATTTTTTGCCTAAATATATTCCTAAAGTGCTCCCAAAAATTTTGCAGACCAAAATTGTTCTTGGCCATAGCACTGCCAATTTAGTGCAAAATACTGCAAACTAGGTATCATTCGAAAGAACTTAGCGAGTGGAACTTGAATATTGTAATGGTTATGAAATTTTGGTGACTTAAGGGGGGTTTAGTCCCTTGGGAAACAACTTTAACCAGGGTCTATTCAGGAGCTCACAGTTTCAGAAGAAACAACTGTTACGCTATTCTGCTTATAGATTCCTAATCAGAAGACACTACGGTTTCACAAGATACCAAGTTTAGTTTGCAACATCAAAAAACGAAAAACCTGAACAAATTCCAAAGGGAGTAAACCCCCCCCCCCTTAAGTGACAACAATTTCATCACCCCTGACTTTTACGAGTCAATTACACAAATTCAACGCAGTTTTAATCCCAAACCATATCAAAATTAACCTCCAAACTTGTTTTAGCTAATAAACGGAAAATCTTTGGTATCCTCTCGAATTTGATATAAGTGGGGGGCTTAATAGAGAGGGGGGCTTGTCTACAATTTTGACTCAGAAGGGAGGGGCTTATTAGAGAGGGGGTAATAGAGAGGGGGCTAAATAGAGCTTTTTTAAGATAATCTCATCATTCGCAGATAATAGGTGATCATAGGATATCGCAAATGAACACTTTACCACACGAGTCAAAAAAGTTTTGCACCTTTTGGAACATTGTAGAAGCTTATCAGATTGACCAAATTCAACAACAAAAACAATAGCAGCGTGAAGCTCACCTTTAGGGTCAATTTCTTTCTCTAGTTTCGTTATCTCTGATGTAAGTGGATTGAGGCCAAGTGCTCGGAGGATCTCGCCAATTTGATTACTGGAAATCATACCATCCCCTTTTTTATCAAAGAGGGAAAAAGCATCGTTGATTTCTAGAAGAAGATGATATAAGTTGAGTAAATAAGTTATTTTCAACGATCTTGTTTAATGTTTAATAACAATTATCATACCAGTTTGAAAAATCTTCTGCCACTCTGTTTTTGTTGAATCTTGGAATATTTTTGGCGTGGTTTTTTGGCGTGGAATAATACTTGGTGACATTTCATCATAATTGAAACAACAGCGACAACTTTCAATAATCGCAATACATCAACTTCATACACTTTCATCCATCGCAATACAATACATACAGTAACTTACTGATAATCGCAATACATCAGTTTTAAGGAACTGTATAAGAAACCAAGAATTTGAATCAGCTTCTTAAAACGTTATTATTTGAATACAGAAAGTTCCTTGAGGGTTTGTGTCCTTCATCAACATTTCACAGTGAATATATGAAACAATTATTTGAGACATTATCACATTACTTAAAGGTAATGTGTCCATATAAGACTAGCGTATACCCAACCTGTCAACATCCTTCAAATTCTCGGCAGATGATTGGTTGATATTCAAAATGATCACATGACTAGAGAAAATTCCNTGTAATGCGTGATTGAAAATAAATTTTAATTGATCACATGCCTTGCTCTGGGAGGCCTACTTGTATGGACACATTACCTTTAAGTAATATAGAGCAATAAAGTACAAGAAACAAGGGAAAATATTCTTTGGATTTCCTATATTTTCCAGCTCCAAATTTCTTAATTTTTTTGATGATCTGAGAGTTTCGTTTCTAACAAAGAGTTTCTTATAAAAAAATACGGGTAGCTTATGTATTGTTGGGTGCGATGGCCCTCTTACATGCGAGGAAAGAGATGATCTCTTTGACTTTCTCCAATACTGTAATCCCTCAAAAATAAACAATAAACAAACTCGATAGCAGGTAGCCTACAACGTTTCTTGTAACACAAATGCATCTCGTAGCTGGTTTTAGCCTAAGATTTTCTTGTGATTTTAACAGCTATGGCATGTTCTCTCTCGCTGTGATCTCTTAAATTTCTCATGATCGCTCCATTCCATTGCTCCTTCAATCTTAAGGTCCTTTCCATCCTTCCTGAATGGCACGTATCACACACAAGAAAGTTGAAAGCTATTTAATAGCAGTATGTAACTTACCAGACATTTTGTCATCACTGTAATTATCCTGTGGAGAAAAACACAGATGCTCGTCAGAAAAATAAAAGATGTTTACCAAATATTCTTCTTATTCATATTCTAAGTTAAACTCTACTTAGCTGGTCGTAGATATGAGGACGTCTAAAAGCACCATTATCTAAAGATCAAGTGCTCCGAGGAGTGCTATTCTTCAGTTATGAGAAGGCTTCGTAAGGGAAAGTCTCCATAAGCGAATCGCAGCAATCGCCAGCGATCGTCGTATTTTGAGCATGCGTAGTTCACTTGTTCACACTCGGCGCTCGCTGCGATTCGTTTCAATGGAGATTGGCCTTAAAACTTCTGCATCATAGCGCTGAAAGTTTCTTAAATGTCACCATAAAGACTAAAATATTCTAATATTGCATAAACATGTAAGGACAAAGTAAAGTGGGAATGGTCTGGTCTGCCTATAAGTCTCCCTTCAAGCGATGTAAAGTGAAAAATTATGCTGGTTTCCCTGTATTTTGGACTGAGTACTTGAAAGTTTCTTTGTTTTTTGGCAATACCAGTACTTGTTTTTTACCAATTCACTTCTTAGTAAAACTAATTGTACCGAAGGGACAACTTTGGGGCCTAACATTTCCTTCTGTAATATATGGTTCTCTGTTTCTATTTTGTGTAAAGTAACGAACGGGCAAACTAATAAAGAAATACACAATTAGAGAGAGTGGAAGTGTGAAGCTACTGAGCCAGTTGTACGAAAAGATGGGTTCAATCGGGTTCAATGCCTAAAGTTTCAAAAAGAGTCAACGAAACAGAAAATTCGTAAGAAATCTCATAGAAGAAATAAAAATAGTATACTGGTAATCGAAACATACCATTGTGAAGTTCTTGCTCTTTTCTTTCGTTAGCAGCAACCAACAATAAATTTTGCCCCAAAGAAATGCCTTCAAAAAACTTTTAAAAACAGGATGTACCTACGTGCAATAGCCACAAGGTCGTTCCATAAAAGGTTGCTTGTTTGGGTGTAGACAGTGAACGACATGCTGTTATCGCTCATGTCCAGCTTCGAGCTTTGAGAGGATCATCAAATTTAACGACATGATTTCTGTCGGATAGGAGTTGAACTCGATATGTTTGTTTACATTAGAGAGCTTCTATTTCGATATCCAGAAGAATTTCATGGAGGGTCCTGAAAGGGTAAAATGGGATCTGGGATTTGCCTAAAATGAAAATTTGGCTCTGGGAAAGGTGTTTTTGTAGGACTGGGATTTATGGGAATCGGATTTGATCACCAACTGTACATCTACAAAAAAGTGACTGGGATTGCCCGATGGGTAAATCACTCCAATAATCTCGCACACTTTCATAAAAATACTAAAAAATCCGCAATCATCTTCAAAAATCCCAAAGATCTCGAAAAATCTTGAAAATCTCAAAAATCTTTACAAAATCTTAGAAATCCCAAAGAAAATTCTAAATCTTCGAAAATCTCACAAAATCCCAGAAATCTCCCCCAACAAATGATACAAATTCTCAAAAAATTATTTAGACAAATCTTTGAAATTCTCAAAAATCGTTTAAATCCTCAAAAATCTTGCAAAATCTTGCAAAATCTTGCAAATTCTCGAAAATCTTTGAAAATCTTTGAAAATCTCAAAAATCTAAAACTCTCTGAAAAATTTGAGAAATTTTTAAAATCCCAAAATCTCGTACGCTATTTTTGGAGTGATTTGCCCCTCGGGGTGACCGCAAAATTTGATTGGGAAAATGGTACTGAGGATCCCCCTCTTTATGGGTCTGGTTTCAAAAGTTCTCGCATTAGAGGTCGACCGATGAATTCATTTTCCAAAATGAGATACGCATACGCTTGGGATATAAAAGAAGACTTTTCATAGACTAGACTAGATATATGTTTACTCTCGTTAAGCAGGGGTTAAAACTTTCCGTCCAGCCTGTATTTAGGGATGTAAAAGCAAACAAAGAAATTCTACTAACAGCCTATACTTAGCTCGCGTTTGTCGATAAACCTTAAAATTTATATAACAAAACAAAATTGAAAATTAACCAATCAGCTTTACCACATAATTAATTGAACGTTGAAAATATTGAAGGTAACGTTGAAGATGAAAATATATTTTTACAACCATGCAAAGCGTCCAACCGTTGAAGATGACAATATATTTTTACAACTATCCAAAGCGTCCAACCTCTTTTTTGTTGAAAGGTGAATTTTTGTATAAAGATATTAAATGAAATGAAATCAAATCAAGATTGAGAGTTTACCCAGTCTGAAACAGACCTTGATATAAATCAGTGCGATCCTCTAGAGATACCCGTTTTGTCTGCTGATTGCATTGCGTTACCTTGAAGGGGGCCTTTTCAACCGGCATGCTTAGCGAATGCATCTCTTTGGTGGTCTTAATTTTTACAAGATGATAATGGAATGGATAATGGAAAAGATTGCGTCGGGTGGCATTTGACCAAAATGCATTGCGTTTAATGATCGAATTTCCATAGAATTACTGTTGGTTCCATTATAGAACGCAATGCATCTTGGTCAAATTTCCCCCAACACCATCCTTTCCGTAATCGTGTGTTATTGAGAGGCAAAAAAGTCGAAGAAAGCCTGATCGATCTTTTAGGCGTTGTTGTACAAATTGTGGATGGGACTTTTTCCAGAAATTGCACAGTCTTTGAACAAAACATTGATACACAAGGAACAAACCCTCAATTAATTTTTTAAATGCTACTTGTTGCTTTGAAGATGCCCTAGTGGGCGATTGGGCCTCCTGTGGCCCTAGTGGGCGAAACTAGTCTGCACTGAGAAAATAAAAAAAGCGCAAAAGACCAAAGTGATGCCTGTTTTCCTTGAGTAGTCGTGTCCCCTTGAACTATAAGCACGTGATATGACATTTAACAGTGAGGAATGCGGGAGATTGGTACCAGATTGTATATATGAGCACGGAAGTATGATGTGATTACCTATCCAAATATGCCTCATCTTTAGCCTTAATCCTACGGTCACTAAGACACCATAGAGAGTAATTACAGTCTCTAATATGACAATGCGATTTGGGGGCCCTCTGTAAAGCTTCTAGTCTCCATATTCCCAATTTTAGTCATTCTTCTTAAATTGCACTTTGGACTGAGTATTCTGACCAGATTACTAAAGGGATTGTCCTGAATGCTATGCAGCAAACTTGTATATAATGGTTGTTAAAAATGCCATAAAACTCCGTAGCAATATCTGTTGCCGTTTTCATATTCCCCGATTCCCTGACTCCCCGTTCCCTCAGTTGCCCATTTTAGTGATAGCCCGTTCAACTCACCTGGGTGAATCATCTGTTATCTTCAAGAACTGATCATTGCAGGCAAGAACAAATTCAAGATTGCTTTATCCGTAAGAAGGATAACGTGGATACTGTATTCTTCACCGAGAGAAGGTCAACGCAGCTTATTGTTTGCCTCAAGACTGTTTCGTCCGTATGTAGAATAACATGAATATTGTGTCCTTCACTGAGGGAACGTCAAGACACCTTATCATTTGCATCAAAATCTAATATTTACATAGAAAAGGGTTGGTTGTCTTTTCAAGAACTGATCATTGCCGGCAAGAAATAGTTTAAAATTGTTTCATCCGTATGTAGAACAACGTGGATACTGTGTCCTTCACTAATATTGCAGATAATTCTATTGGGACTCGCTTGTTGGGCATGCAGAAATGAATAAAGTTTCTGAATATCGATTCTTGCTTCGAACCTTTCATCTCTACGAATGATTTCAGGTCGCTCATCGATCGAAGAAGGTTCCGGTACATCAACATCCATATGTTTGAAATACGTTGTTATGGTAACTTCATCAGTTTCAACTTCAAGTGTAAGCTGACCAGCTCTATTGGCTGCTACAACCTGAAAATGAAAGTATTATTATTATTATTATTATTATTATTATTATTATTATTATTATTATTATTATTATTATTATTATTATTATTATTATTATTATTATTATTATTATTATTATTATTATAGGACCAAATTAATCTTAGACATATTGCAAAGTCTTGAAATTGTTTTGAATTTGAAGGAATTTGTGCCTTTACAAGCTACCTGTTTTGAAGCATACTCCAAAATCACAAAAAGTTACTATATAATTGGATATTATTTAATTTAATTTTTAAATGGTCGTCAATTTGAATTTTTACACCCCACTGCCACTTGAATTGGTTGCCTAGGTCCTTTATAAAAGCTTACAAAAGCTATTTATCATGTAAAACTCGAAAGTTCATATGAAATCACAAAAAATCGCTTTTTGGCTAAAAATGTGATATTTTGTAAAATACTATTGCTCAAAACATGTTTTTCATGCCGTAATTTTTTGTCTCTTTCCCGATAGGATAAAACAACGATCATCTATAAAATTTATTTGGTCTTTTACACAAATACAAAAAAAAAAATTTGAAGAGTCGGTAAAATAACAAAAGTTTGGTAATTTTTCAAAAAGATTCACTTTTAATTGGGTCACCCGGTAGGTACAAAAAAAGNATTATTATTATTATTATTAGTATTATTATTATTATTATTATTATTATTATTATTATTATTATTATTATTATTATTATTATTATTATTATAGGACCAAATTAATCTTAGACATATTGCAAAGTCTTGAAATTGTTTTGAATTTGAAGGAATTTGTGCCTTTACAAGCTACCTGTTTTGAAGCATACTCCAAAATCACAAAAAGTTACTATAAAATTGGATATTATTTAATTTAATTTTTAAATGGTCGTCAATTTGAATTTTTACACCCCACTGCCACTTGAATTGGTTGCCTAGGTCCTTTATAAAAGCTTACAAAAGCTATTTATCATGTAAAACTCGAAAGTTCATATGAAATCACAAAAAATCGCTTTTTGGCTAAAAATGTGATATTTTGTAAAATACTATTGCTCAAAACATGTTTTTCATGCCGTAATTTTTTGTCTCTTTCCCGATAGGATAAAACAACGATCATCTATAAAATTTATTTGGTCTTTTACACAAATACAAAAAAAAAAATTTGAAGAGTCGGTAAAATAACAAAAGTTTGGTAATTTTTCAAAAAGATTCACTTTTAATTGGGTCACCCGGTAGGTACAAAAAAAGTACACTGTCATAGACATGCAATAGAAGTATTCAATGTGATTTTACAGTTGCCAAAACAATTTTCGAACAACCAGCAGTTGATGATTTCTTTGCAAGCCAATCCGTTTTCCTTTAAATCTTTCTGGTTTAGTTAATCCATACATCATGATTTGATAGCTTTATAATAGATCTTAAGTGTATTTTATTCAGTATTTAGCAAATTTTCTTGATTGCAAGAAATTAGGGCAAATATTTTTGGAAAATTAGGCAAATAGGTATAGTTAGCAGCTCAGCTATGGATCATGATTCTAGTTCGGCCATCGGCCCTACTGCATGATTTTTCATTGGCCACCAATGGTAGGTTATATGGTGCAAACTCTAAATTTTCCCCCTTAATTCTTTGACTCTTTCTATGAAGCTTAACAGACAGAACTGAAGAACTTGAACTTACGACAAAATGGCTGACATTCTTCATCCTGTCGACAACATTCTTTAGAGTCTTTAGGTTTGGCATACTAACACTGATCTGTGAAATAATAGTAAGTTAATGAAATAAGTGCATAGCGTAATACATTAAAAGGTTTCAGATCCTCTACAGAGAGAGAGTTACACAACAGCTTCCTCTTTTTGGGAAATGGGAGAAGCCAATGATATCATAATGTAAGTCAACGTGATAGTGAAGTTTGTACAGGGTGTCCCAAAAAAGTTGTGCCCTATTTGTTCGGGTGTTGTGGAGGAGCTATAACTTATATTGTCCCGTTGTTGATACAGTTGCATTGGATATACTTCAACTTGGAGTTTGAGACCTTGCTCTAGTCAATCGGACAAGTGGTTGCTGATTTATGGCGTAAGAAAGACATTATATGCTCCCCACCCAGTGTCCCAATTGCCCAAAACACCGCGCCCATGTTACCAGGTCAGGGGTTTGGAATATATTTTATGTGTTCTTCGTGCAAAACTTTCAATTGATTCTTGACTACAAGTACAAATTATTCAAGGGTGATTCCAAGAGTAGATCCACAGGGAAACCAGATTAACTGTTGATTTTTGTAGTTTTTGTTATTTGGTAATTTATTCTATTTTTGTATTAAATCAACCTCCTGTTGAGCGAACTTCCACTGCCAAGGTGCGAAGGGATGGCACAATAGAATCACGGAAAATAACAGGAGGTTGATTTAATACAAAAATAGGATAAATTACCAAATAACAAAAACTACAAAAATCAACAGTTAATCTGGTTTCCCTGTGGTAGATCATTGAGCGAAAAAGTAATTTCTGTCACTTACGTCGTATTGAGGCAGAGATGGCTTGTCATAGTCTTCCCAGAATCGAGATGGGATGATTCCAACTGGGACATCATGTGTGACACTCCTCGTATGGCTTACCAGAGACGGCTGAAGACAAAACATCAAATAAAGTTTGGCTGGATGAGTAAAAAAATTGCAGCCTTGGGAAGATGGTAGAGACTGATCTATTGATAAATTCGAAGGATTCTTGCATAGAGGAAAGCTCAACTAACACTTAGAGATTGCGTTTCGGTGTCAATGTAAACATTAAGACTTTGAAAAAAGGATCAAATAAAGCTTTCTTTAGGGCCTATTTATGTGAGGCGGGTCACTTGGCTCAGCTGGGTGGAATGAATGTTTCTTTAGGTTTATGTGAGTGCAAACCTGCCTTCCTTTAAATAAACTGGATATACCAAGAACCCATTGGCCTTTCTAACAGCCAGATGATAATAAAGAAGTCAGGTTGAACGAAATTCGAACAGCTTTTCGGCAAAGTTTTTGGGAGTATCCAGTATATATTAAGCAATAAGCTGGTCTTTGATAAAAGCTTTCGGAATTAGTAATTTGATCAGCGTTATTTTTAGCTTCTTTACTCCAAAAAATAACTTATTAAAACTCTTCTCGTTTTACTGTTATTTTTAAAAGTCCATTTTGAAATGAAATAAGCCTTTTGCGATCTTGAGTAAAGGAGCTCGATAACGAGGCTTTGCTTGGCAAATACGATCAATTCCTTCATATACGTTAGTGCTGCATTACATAACAAAACCATATTGTTTTCCGTCTTCTCAAAAGTCAACGTCGAGACCATCACAGCCCATACACATCAGTCACGCCAATAAGGATGAGCATGGCAAAAGGTATCCCCCTCTTTTGTATATTACTCGGTTTGCAGCTCTCAGTGTCGTATGCTGGTGGGACGAAGACGAAAGGGAAGGAGGATGGAGGATTAATGAGACTCATAACAAAGAGAACTGGAGCAAAAGGAATAGGTGAGATGCACGGGACACCCCAAATTTTGGCGATTTTGGTCTAGAGAAGGCGAAATTTTGGTGATTTGTGCCTAGAAAACGGCAAATTGTGGCACTTTTGGCCTAGAAGTTAGTCTAGCCCGCGGTCTAGCCAAGGGTATCATTTTCACAAAAATTGATCTAGCCAACGGTACCATTTTGAAGATGCTCACGGTCCTATCAGAAATTTGGCAAAGAACCGCCCCCCCACCACCCCCNTTAGATCTGTCCCAAGTATGTTGGCTATGATTGTAGCTTTACCTTGATTAATTATCGACGTCAATAGCTTTCGTCTACGATAGATGCAACAAATTCTACCAGTGTCGTGGAACAAGAGATCATCTTCATAACCGACAATCCTGCCGGCTTTGTGTAAGGGTGACGGGCTTGAGGCAAGTATTAGTCGAGATAACAGTGGCTTTTAGATATAAGGAGCCGGAGCACCAAACCAAGTTTATATAAATATGAAAACACAATGCTGATCTACTAGGGTAGGATGTTTCTGATTGCCTCATTCCAAAACACAGCTTGTAATAAGATCACATTTTATCTTTTGGCTATTTTCTGACACTTCATACTCCCAGGGTGGGCATGTTGCAGTGAGGGCAGTGGTCCTATGTATGTCCACATAACCGGTTTATTTCTCCTATACTATGTAATGTCTGTCCCTCAAATCAGGTATATTTTGAACCCTTTTCAACAATGTCATCTTGCAACGAACTTGGACTGTTCATGTTCTTCAATATTGGTCAATATTTGTCCTCAAAATTGGATTTTATCGGAGTATTATAAAAATGTATGTCCCCAAAACCAGTGCACTTTGTACTGGTAAGCTGAAAAATGGGTTGGGGAAATCGTTATGCCAACGACATACATAGGACCACCAAAACACAGCACATGCCCACCCTTGATACTCTTTCAGTATGTCATAAATATGGCTACCGGCTGCAAGGGTGTCTTCGAGTTTTGCAGAATCAAAAGACTATTCAACCTTTCTCTTTCCAGATGAAAAAGGAGGAATGCACCTTTTACTGACAAAGAAAGCAGCGTTGTCATTCCTGAAACCAGGGGCAAAAAGGCGTCGCTTCCGAAGAGGGATTAAGGAAGAATGCAGGGAAGGATGTACTCAAGAAGAAAAGGCAGAGACAATGCGGCAATTGGCTGAAGAGTGCAGAGAAGGTTGCAGTAACGAAGAGGTTCGAGAAGCGTTCAGCTAGAGTGAAAAACATTCAGACTATGTTTCGTTATTTCTCTCAAATGTCCTGTTACACAACTTTTGCGTCGCAGAAATGTTGATTATCTAAACAATTTTTAGCATTATATGGTTTTAGTAATTGGTTTTAAGATTTCGGGTTTTATATGATTTAATTTAGTCTAGTTATACCGGGTGAGTCAGAAAAAACAATCCCCGTTTGAAAGGCCACTGCTCCCTGGTTATTGAGGCAATAATATTGGTGAATATATTGTTTAATAGTGGACATTCTCAGATAAATTTTAAATTTTACCTGACTGAAATCGGCCACTCCGTTCTGTAATTATGAGGGATTTTCTCAAGAAAGCCCCTCCAAGAAACCTTCAAAAACGGCATAAAATCACGACCAAATTTCCGTCATATTTCTGCCTTAATAGCAATGACTTGTACATGCCTTAGCATGTTTTATCCCTTTGGGAGGATGAAGGTGCCATCCCTGGGAACATAACAACATTATTCTCGGAGATTTATCCTCCCAAGAGGATAACACGCGCTAAAGCATGTGCAAGTCATTGCTGTAAGGCAGAAATATTTGGAAAATTTGCTCGTGATTTTAGNGCTCGTGATTTAGGCCTGTTTTGAAGGTTTCTTGAAGGGTCTTTCTCCAGAAAATCGCTCATAATTTCAGAACAGAGTGGCTGATTTCAGTCAGGTAAATTTTTAGATTATATTTGAACATATCCACCATTAAATAATGTGTTTGTCGATATTATCGTTTTGATATCCAGGGAGCAATGGCCTTTCAAACGGGGATTGTTTTTTCTGACTCACCCGGTATTTGAATTTTATGGGAGGGCCCAGTGAAAACAAGCACTTGTGCTGAAGGGCTAGTCTTATGGTGATCCAACTGTCAGTTGAGGCGGTTAGCCGCGATACGTTTATATATCACCAATCAAAGAGCAGCATTCGCAGTCAAGAGCAAGACAAGAGGCAAATATGGGCGAATAGCACTCAAATAACGCGTTCTGATTGGTTAATCAAGTTGCCATGACAACAATGCCGACAGACGTTGACTCTCGCAGCTTCGAGCAGATTTACCGGATCTAATTTGCCTCTAAACAGGAAGATTATTGCAGAAAAGTTCAATTATTTAAACTTGTTGGATCAAGGAAAGATTCATCTAAGTACTACTAACTAGTTTTTTCATGTTCAAGTCCTGGAACCTCCGATTTTTAGGCGTTTATTTTAGCATCAGTGTTTTCGATGAAATAGCTTAGGTCATGTTCGTCTCAACTGACAGTTAGATCATGAGTCGTAGTTGTAGCGATATATCAGTTCAGGCAAGGAGCGAAACTACGACGATGTATAAGTCTACTGAAGGGCTATCCTCTCGCTTGTTAAATATTGAAATATGAAATATGACTAGCAGCTCTACAACTCAGTCATCCAGTTCCGTCCTCTGCTTGCTTGTAAAGATGACAGATGATTTCTAGGAGTCGTGGTCTAAGTGTCAAAGTGCTGCTCTATATGCCTCAGAATAGCTGCAACCCATCCACTTTCTTTGTTTACCTCTGCAACGCTTGCTGTCGATTTTACCCTCTAGAAAAGAGCTGCATATAAATGCTGTTCTTTCTTATACGTCCGTAGTATCTCAGTTTAAGTCCGTAGTATCTCAGTTTGTTTGTAATCTGCCTTGCGGTGTAGTGTTAGGGACAGTGCAACATTTATTTTATAACATGGCCAGTGCAAAACGCGCCAGGGCAACTACTTTTTTTCAGCCCATGCAGAACGGGGTTATCATTTTTTATCACGAGAAATAAAAAAATTCATTTTGCTGAAAAAATGTAAATACCATACAACATGAGAAGTACTTAAAGAGATGTGTTTAAAATAATGTAAAATTTCCAAAGTGTCCATCCTTTCCAAATCCAAGAACACTTCATTAGTCGCTTGCATCTGAAATCTTCAAAGTCAATACTGTATCTCTTGTTGGCAAAAACTTGCAACATTAGTACACGTTATGCTTTTTGGACATGAACCAGAATAAATTTTGTCACTATCATTAGCTTATTCATCTGTAGGATAACAACTAACATTTAGAAGTACGGGGCAGATACATTCCTTCAAGAAAGGTTGACAGGGCGGTTAGTTTTTTTTTAAACATTTTCAACAGGGTGAGCAGACTTATTGCATAATTTTTTTTCTCCACCGGCCATGTAATAAAATAAAACACCCCCCCCAGTAACGACCCCGCTGAAACTCTTCCCCGCCAAGGTGAAATGATGACCCGCCAAGAAAATTTGTTTCCCCGCCGAAATTTCGCTCTTCCCCACCGTGATTTTTGTGATCCCAACCTAGAATTTATAATTGGGGAATTTTCCCCGCTGTATTTTTAATGCCCGGCGGGGTCGTTACTGGGGGGTGTAATAAATTTTGTGTTGCCCTTAACTCGACCCTTTTCTATCAAAAGGAAACTCCTAAAATGCATTGATATGTCCAAATCTCAAAGTCAATGACATATGTCAGGTCATTGCTGACTTTTGCCCTTTATTTTTTAATCATTTAGCATAAAATTTTACATAGCAAAAAGCAAGCTCTACAATTCATTATGGTTGCATTTTGAAAATAACTTTCGATTTTGTTTTTGGGTCAAAATTTCACTCCCCTAGATTGGAGCAAAAAGCTCTGTCTGAAAACACTTTTGAGACAATTTCATTAGCATTGAGCCCTCTTATTAAATATTACCTTTATTTTCTATGCAACCAGATTCTTAAATGATCCCAAAATATTACACGTTATTTTTATATCAAGAAATTAGTACTAGGATGGTGGAAAATCTAAGAAACTCTTGTACCATGTTTGAGAAGCACTAGGAAATTTTAAAAGCAAAATTCAAGGACTTCGTGGCAAAAAAAGTCGTTGAGCACTTATTCGCAATGTTCGCAAGTAATATTCACTCTAATTTTAAATTCTAAGCGCAACGGAATTCTTTTTCTTGCCAAACATTGCTTTATATGGCAAGAAGAGGATCTGTAGCAGTAGAAGAAACTATATCATAATTTGTACATCCAAAAATCAGAAACATGTACTACCACTTGCAGGGGCGGACTGGGATAGTAATTTCTTACCGAGAAATTAGTCGCTGAGGGCCCCAAACATTCCGTTAAGTTTTTAAGCCCATATCATTTCATTTGAAAACTGGCATGTTTGAAAAGATACTTCGTAGGATTTCCAGTGGTGTAGCCACATGTCCACCTGAGGGGCATGTCACTCCACAAAAATCTCGTACGCCCTCGGCAGAAATCCTTTTGTTTCCAAGAAAAATCCTCAAAAATCCTTTCGTATCAAAAAATCTCGTACGCTTTTTCAAAAGAGTGATACACCCCTGGGGTCCACCTTTATAGGGGGCAACAGTTGGCAAATCGAGTAAAATTGTTGCCGGGGCCTGGTCCAGGAAACTTTTTTAAGACCATGTCCTTACAGTGCCGCTAAGCACCCATATGTTGAAAAAATCCATCCTTAGTTGGAGATATGATGAGCCTCCTAAATTCAATGGATGTCAGTTATTGGCAAATGAATACTCAATATCTCAAGCAGTCAAGCGAAATGAGTATGTTTCGGGGAAAATTAAATATACGAGCAAGGGAAACTTTTGTAGCAGCTTTAAAAACAACTAGTTGCTTTATCAAATTCTCGTCTGATCATAGCATAGCCAACGGGAAAGAAAGCGAGCGATATGAGCTGAACATGATGAAGTACCACTTAGTTTAACTACTTTTATTCCCAGAAAATGCTTAAAACAGAAATCAGTTCATTATCAGCAGTAGTTACAGAGAAATGAGGCTTTTAAAAGAGATGATCGTGAAACCATTGTAACCAAATCACTGATCATCAACAATAACCAACCGAAGCATTTATTTGATCTAGTGAATGATTTCTGTGCAACTAACGTTTCCCTAATGTCTCGTAGCGGCGAAAGGGATTTTTAAGTTGATCTTCGCAGTTTTGAAAGAACTGAGTGAAACTTGTTAGTTGGATACCATAAAGTGGTCCGTGAGTAACGCGACAATGGTAAAATGCCAATTTTTCTAATTTTGACATTTTCGATCATAATTTTTCGATGCCTCTCCTTCTGATAGCAGTACCTTGTAATGTAGTCAGGGGCGTCGCCAGCCCTGTAAAAGTGGGGTGGACAAGTAAAGAATTAGGTTCTGTGAGGTATACCCAACCATTTGACACTGTTTTTGCTGATGAATAAATATCACTCTGAGAAACTGGGTTGGACATGTCCACCCCAGTCCACCCCCTGGTGACGCCACTGAATGTAGTGGTTATTTTTGAAAAAAATTTGCGAGTAGAGGTGGAAAAAATGCAGTGAAAGGTTTGAGAGAAGAGATGGTTTGTATTTGACACTTTCTTTGGTCAAGTTGCTCTTTGATGATTAGTAATTTTGCTAAGGTAGTTTCGGTGACAGTCTCTTTTCACAAACTCATTTCTCTGTAAAATACAGCTGACAATGAACTGATTTTACTCAGTAGGTGTATTTTATGCAATTCTTTGTGCCCTATAAATTTCACCAAAATCTTGGATTCAGGAAGTTTTTCAGAATTTGTTTTGTCTTGGTGGCTACTTTTTTTGGCCCACCTTGCATACGTATTCAAGTGCGAGCGAAGCGAGCGGAGAATTTTAGCCATATTCTACGTAGATTTGCTTGAAATGTGTGTCAAAACATGGATAGACATTTGAAAGCCTGTAGCTCTCAGCCTCATTTATATACCTATAGTAAGTGTGTAAACAATAAGATAGACAGATAGAGTTTTATCATGGTAGCTGTGGGGCTAAATTATTAGCAAATTTGATCAAGGATTTTAGGCCTGTTTTGAAGGATTTTGAGATGAAGCAATTTTATAAAATCACTTGTAATTTGAGAACGATACGACTGATTTCGACAAACTAAATTTTCTCATCTAAGTTGATATGTTAAAGTAAATGAACGGTGATATAGCGATCTAGTCTAAACATAGCACAAAAGAACGGCATGCGCCACTTATGTTCCTATTGTTTTCATCGATCGAAAACATCAAATACAATAGGTTCTATTTACATGGACCCAGTCCCCCTAGCTAAGTTGCCTTTTAACCCCGTTGATTTACTTTAAACTCCGTTGATTTACTTTAAGAGCTACCTCAGTGCTGTGATATGTTATAGTTACCTTTTGACCCCTGGTCAGAATGTTTGAACAGTGTTTACTACTTTCTCCAGTTCAAATAACAGCTGTGCTTTGGGATCGAATTTAAATTTGTGAGAACTTATAACAAATGCATTGTACTAAGCGCCGCCATTTTGAATTTTTCTACCAGGTTTTAGGTAATAGTCGACTTTATTTATAATGAGACTTTAAATGAAATGATTTTTAGCCTGTCTTTACTTCTATTCTGCTGGAATTAACACACAAATAACGTTTTCCTTTACCCCCGAACTACCGCCGTACTTGTCCATTCGGTGCGATGACGTCATCAANAACAAGGTTGTCTGTAATTATTTCCAGGTAAATCTCATTCCTCTCATCTTTGCCTTCAATTTTGTATTCATCAAACAAGTCACCCTGAAGGATTAACGTCATAAAATAAGTACACAAATAATGACCAAGCATTCTTGTGATATCTACCGGGTGAGTCCGAAAAAACGTGGGGCGTTTAGCAAGCCATATTTTGGTGAAAAACAAGTCAAATCGGGGTTGTTGAAGTTTTATATTGCAAAATAAAGATTTAATAAGGTATAGAATTTAGTTTGTTAAAATAGGTTATTTCTTTTCTTATTTATTTGCGATTTTGTGATATAGCCAATTCGGTGAAAATTATCGCTAGGAAAAGAGCTTTCAGCTTGCAATCAATGACAATTTAAATGACTAGTCCTCAAGGGATACAACATAAGAAACATTAGTTTTTCATTTTGTGGTCTAACACAATGCATGCCTTGTTTCAAGTTTTTGGTAGAGAAACAATATAATTTTCATGGTTTAGAAGGTCACGCGTGCATGCATATCAATCTAATCGAAGGGTGAGTCAGAAAAAACGTGGGGTGTTTGCCAATGTTTATTGAATTCCTGATTCCTTTGGTGTTAATGTGTTAAGGTGTCCCAAAGGCCCTTCGGAACGAAATTCATATCGGGGGCTGACACCAGATGCGAGTGGAGCGAGTAAAAATGGGGGTCTGGGGGCTTGCCTTTGTTTGGTGTTAAGGTGTCCCAAAAAAACTGCTCAAAGTTTGATTAAATATTGAGAAAAAAAAGATATAATGAAGGGGAACCATGGTAAGATTACCCCGGTCCTAAGAACTCAAATAAATTTTAGACATTTCAAGCTTGCAAATCCCCTGAATATTCACAGAGTTAAGAGTTTTTGAAGTTCAAGTTTATGCGCAAGCTGTAACCAGAGGCTTCTTCGTAGCATTTATAGTGAAATAGCAAGGGGCCATTCTTTGTGTTGCTTTTCGTTTAGTTCAGAGAAACCAAATAGGCATTGGAAAGAATTATCGATAACTTAACTTTTCTAAAATTTATTAAAGCAAATGGATGCTTTGAGGAATTCTGTTGAGAAAAGTTTGAAAATTACTCAGTTTCTCATCGATTAAGTTTTAATTTAATGTTTTTTGGATACTTGCATTCTTTGGCAAATTTTGACAATAGTTACATGAATTAAATAACTTCCTAAGTCCTATTTTTTTGCTCCGATATTAACGAGAGGTATGACGTGGGATAACCTTATTCTACCTGGATTTTAGGAGCTTTTTTGCATATCAAGTTATTTAGGAATCTCCCGTTTCAGCTGCAGCACAAATTTGATCTTTAAAAGCTCGTAGCTCGGTGAATTTTCAGTGGATTTACAAGATTCTGGTGTCTAAAATTAATTTAACTTCTTAGCAACAGGGTTATGTTACCAAGGAACCCGTTCATTTTATGATTACTTTTCAATATTTAATCAAACGTCAAACAATTTTTTGCAACCCCCTTAACACAAGGCAGGTATATTGCACCTAGGCAGTTGTTATAACTAAAAACATAATCACTACATACCTGTTCAAGGTTACACCAGAGTCTTGTTCCCCCACTTACTACTTTGTCTGTGTATACAAAGCCAAGACTAGATTGCGAAAGTTGAAGTACACATACTTTACAAACTTTACTAATGGAAGTCAGGATCTCTGTGAAAAAACAAGAACTCAAATCTCAGCAATGAAAATTGCAAACTTTCCAGTCAGGCCCCATACTTAAATCTGTAAATCATGTTCACCAAAGTTATACACCAAGATAAAATATATCAACAATATCAACACAAAAAACATATCTACTGGAAAAGCTCTATTAAGCCGCCAAAGTGCGTATTCAATTTCAGAGTTGGGGCCTTATTAGAGAGGGGGGCTTATTCATAAAGTCAAATGACAAGACTGTAAATGATAGCTTTTTGGATCCTTTACTTCATATTTTTCAGAATCAATACACAATTTTGTGAGTCAAATGCATAAATTCAACTTAACTTTAATCCAAAATAATTTGAAAATTAACATCTAAATTGTTTTAGCTAAATAGATGGAAAATATTTGGGATCCTCTTGCATTGGATACACGAGGAGGGCTTAATAGAGAGGGATGCTTATTCATTCATGTTGGCTCAGGTTGCGTTCAATTGAAACATTGCACAAATTTTCTGCCAAAGATTTCAAATGATATTGGAAAACATGTATGTTAGGTCTTTGGAAAATGAGAGCTGGAGAATTTGGTAATTAAGTGCCAAAAGAATGAGGCGCAAGGAAAGAAGACATGTTTGGCATAAAAGAATATTGTATTCGCTGACGATAAAATAACACGGCTAAACGGAATACGAATACAATATGACAAGAAAACCTCACGAGGTGAGAAATAAGAAATGATGAATGATGGGAAATGACGGCACGAAAAGGAGGCTAAAGGGAAATAGAGGACTGGCAAAACTAAGCCTAACACGCCCTCAATTAAATGATTTGACAAGTAAAATGCAACCAATTTATGTTGTTTAAACAATTAATTTTTTATTCTCTTGTCTCTTTCTGGCGTAGTAGCAAGAACATTTAAATGCTACTGTTAGCTTAAAATCTTTGGTGTGCAGAAGATGAACTTTCTAGCATGTATTATAAATTGGCTGAGTTAGGCCTTGGACCTAGGCAGAAGCGTTGTGGGCAGGGGGCAGGGGGGGCACGTGCCCCCCTAGCGTTGGAAGTTTGGCAATTTTTCGGAAATTTCAAATCCGTTCGGCTTTTTGGCAAAAACTGGGATCTTGCATATTGGAAGCAAGAACTTGGATCTTGGAAGAAGAACCCTGGCTGAAGAATATTTGTCCTCATAGATAATTATGCAAGGTTCAAGGACATAACTCAGATGTGCCACAGTGAGAAGGAGACCAGACAAAAAGATGTAGACAGAGAGAGTTTCCTGACGGTAGTTAAGGTAATTGCCAGCAGTGGCATGGCCACGGGGGGGATGGGGGGCATCTGCCCCCACCCATTTCTTTCAAAAGATGGTCTTAGAGATTCGTTCAAAAACGAGGAGAAAGTAGCTGGGTATAGGTAGGGTGGCTAAGAATTTTTCCAAGAAATGCTGGAAAGTGACTAGGAGAGTCATTCTAAGCCAAAGTAAAGGTTTGCAGCTTTTTTATTTTCCCAGACATACTATCACATAATTGTTAAGGCTTCCATTTCGGGGTCAAGCAAACATTGGATTGTGAGAAGCGTTCTAAGACAATGTATAAGGTCTCTTTGCGCAAAAATTTCCCCAAAGATGGTGATTCATAGAAAACTGTTATAAAATTGTCAAAGTTTCCAATTGGTGAAGATGGGATGGAGATAGGGATTCTAAGCCAAAGAAAATGATGTTTAATCAAAAATTTTCCTGGGGATGCTACGTTTTACACAAAATTTCACAAAAATTCTATATTAATACAGCAAACATGGGATCGAGAGAAGCGTTCTAAGCCAAAGTAGAGGGCGTGTCCTCAATAAAAAATTCTCACACAGGACACTGTCGAGTTTTATGCTGTAAGATTATTAGTTACTAGTATGAGTGTCATGATTAAAGCCTTTCCTTCTCTAACTGACTTCTGTTACAATTCCAATATAGGCACGAGCAGATAAAACACACCAACTTCGTTTATATCATTTGTTACAGTTTGAGAAAGTTTGGGCCTGTTTTTCAACAAAAATGATCAAAGACAGAGAAAGTTTTTTAACTCAGCAAAAAAGAGATTTCCTCTGCATTAAATATCAGAGTGAGCTTGATTTAGGGATAATCAACGTGTCTTGCAAGAACATATAACCTGAAAATGAAGATATTGGCGCAAATAGTGATGTGACGTCTTCAAAAGGAATACATGACCACTTTAAATCAACTGCGCATGTGCGTGATGACGTCATAGGATTTGACTGTAAACCTTCGTCAGAAAATCACTGAACTGTGCCCCCCTAAGAGTCCCTACCCACGACGCCCCTGGACCTAGGCCTGGGGGATGTACTTGACTTTCATTCATATAGGGGTGTGAACACCAAGAAACAATTGTTCACCTGATTCTAGCAACTTTTCCTCCAAATGATAGACGGCTCTGGAAAAACTTGGCAAAANATAACCTGAAAATGAAGATATTGGCGCAAATAGTGATGTGACGTCTTCAAAAGGAATACATGACCACTTTAAATCAACTGCGCATGTGCGTGATGACGTCATAGGATTTGACTGTAAACCTTCGTCAGAAAATCACTGAACTGTGCCCCCCTAAGAGTCCCTACCCACGACGCCCCTGGACCTAGGCCTGGGGGATGTACTTGACTTTCATTCATATAGGGGTGTGAACACCAAGAAACAATTGTTCACCTGATTCTAGCAACTTTTCCTCCAAATGATAGACGGCTCTGGAAAAACTTGGCAAAAAGTATACTCCAGAAAGTAAAAATTACACTGAGCAACATTGAAATAACAACCCGCTCTAACAAAATATCCTTGTCGCCAACTCGCTCTGGAAAAATTGCCTTCTTCCGATACCAGGCCGTAGAAAAAAGAGGCAAAACTTTCGAACCTGGCCGTTTTTGATTTGTTGTTGTTTGGCCTAACAAACTAATATTTTTATTCCTCCCATTTTGTTGTTTGGTCTGGATTCGTTCTACCGTTGCTTTTATACTCACTCGTGAAACTATGAACATGACCAATGTCTGTCATCCGAGCTCTGAATCGCATTGTTAATCAGCAGCAGCAACGAGAGAAAATAATTACCAAAGTTGCCCTGCGTCTGCTTAGGCCGTTCCTTTTTTGCGTCCCATTGCTTGCGATAGTTTTCGCGCCAAAACCATAACCTCGATCCCATTTCGCTGCAGCGTGAACCAGTGAACCTGAGAACTAGAACGTAGGCAACGAAAGGCAAAGAATCATATTGGTTTGACAAACTTTAGACATGCTTTGGCTTGAGCCCGGGGGGGCCACTTGGTACCTGATGTGTTATCATGCTTGTACAAAAAAACACGGGAAAGGGTGCCTTTCTTCAAAGTAGGCAAGGGCCCGCGCGGGCCCGCGTTTAGGGGTGCCAATTCGACCATCATTTCAAAAAAGGATCTCCTTTTTTACATTTGATAAATCAAAAACTCTTCTGTAAAGATATTTTTAGTCATGCATTTCAAAACAGAGTTCGTGACGAATCAATGAACTCAGCAGACTGGCAAGAGATTGATTACAAGGGTGGGAGTTCGGAAGCAGGTTCCTCCTCGCCAAAAAATGAGGTTGCTCTCTTGCGCCGAAACGAAAACTCTCGATTTGTTGTCAGCGATCGGTGGCATGGCCATGGGGAGGGATGGGGGGCATTTGCCCCCCCCCCACTCCTCGAAATTCGTTAAAAGCGAGGAGAAAGTAGCTGGGTATAGGTAGGGTAGGTAAGAACTTTTCCAAGAAATGCTGGAAAGCGACTAGGAGAGTCTCCATTTTCAAAAATTTTCTTCTATTTAAGGCTTACATTACGGGGTCAAGCAAACATTGGATTGCGAGAAGCGTTCTATATAACAAAGTATAAGGTCTTTGCGCAAAAACTTTTCCCAAAGATGGTGATTCATAGAAAACTTTTACAAAATTGTCAAAGTTTCCAATTGGTAAAGATGGGATGGAGATAGGGATTCTAAGCCAAAGAAGATGATGTTTAATCAAAATTTTTCTAGGGATGCTAACTTTTAAAACAAAAGCCAACAGGAGATACTGATAGCTGATAGCTGATAGCTAGAATTTGACCACAACTGGCTTGAGCCACTTCTATATGCTTACATTCCCTTTGATACGGCAAACATGGGATTGAGAGAAGCTTGCTAAGCCAAAGTAAAGGGCGTGTTCTCAAAAATCTTTCCTGGGGGCTTCACCCTCAAACCCCCTCAGTTCAATACCCCCAAGTTAATTTGTTCAGGCCACGCCGCTGTCAGCGATTAGGGTAGCTAAACTCGATAAATTCAATGTGACACGGGAAAGGGTATGTTCTCACGAAAAGTTTCCGCGATTAGGGTATGTATTTTGTTGAAACAGGTCAGCGTTTACGTTACATATGTTGCACCTTTGTACGAGCATGATACTATAGGAAAGTATAGGAGTGCCCTCCCCGGGGGCTTGAGCCAATCGCTTAGCGAAAAAACTACAACGAACGAAAGTTTAGGTCCATGTTACCGTGTTTACCATACCTCATACCTCACAATACCATTTTCTGCGCTGGGGAAACTTACGTTCTCAAAATACAGGGTGTGGGCAGAAAAAAATCAACCCCCAAAATTGAAAAGTTTCTGAAAGACTTTCTAAATGCAAGATTCTGAAACAGCTGATAATTTAATGATTTTTGCTAAATGGGTACCTCCATCAAAATCTTGCATTCAAAAAGTTCTTCAGAAATTTTCCAATGTTTTTGGTTACTTTTTAGCCCATCCTGTAATATAATAACAATCATGTTCTATGCAGTCTAGACGAGAGCACAGCTATACTGGGGTGGATTCTTCTGAAACTGGTCTAATTCGCAGGCTTCAACTTTCGAAATTTCTTCGGAAACCTTGTCTTTTGGTCACTCTGTTGGCGGTAGGCTTCCGAGAGATGTTTGGTCTCAGAAGCTTTCTGCTCCTGAATCTTGAAGATTTTCGAGAGCGAGAACTGAATGAAAGAAAATTCGAATTGTTTTCTCTTGATTTTGCACAGCGGAAGTATAATGCAGTGCACTACCTTCGATTTAAATAGGCGGAAACTGCAATTTAACTCCACGCCCGACAACACCAAGCCTCATTTTCATTTTTTTCATTTTAAGTTATTTATGCACAATATCCCTTCAGCTACTATTTAATAATACAAAAATATACAGTTCTATTAATTAATATCAAATACAAAAAAAATTTCTAAGCTAATTACAGGTTCTGTTCTTCCATCTTCCAGGGAGTCGTGTTTAATTTGCTTTCAGTTCGTCAAATGTATTTTTAGTTGCTTTTTAAATTGGCACAAGGTGGGAGCTCCCTGATACTTATAGGGATTTCATTCCAGACCTTTAGTGCTGAGTAGGAAAATCCTTTTTTGGCATACTCTAGATTGTACCTTGGAATCTGGAGATCTCTACAGAATCGCGTATTGTAACTGGAATATTGGGATCTTTGTTGGAATTTGTTCCAATGATTTTCTGGGCAGAGTCTGTTCATGATCTTATAGGCCATAACTGCACGATCAAACGTAATAAGTTGTTCGACATGTAGGAAATTATTTGACCAATCGTCTTTTATTCTGGACGTAACTATCATGGAAATTGCTCTGTGTTGAAGACGTTGAAGGGATTACTTTCTTGAATTTGAGAGGCTACCCCAAATAACATCCGCATATTGCATGTGACTTTCTATAAGAGCAAGATATACATTGCTTAACTGAGATTGCGGGAGGATGTTTTTCAGCTTTTTTTAAAGATGTTAGGCCTCCACGAACTTTTCCTCTGACATGTACCTAGACTTTATTAGTTCTACGAGGGTGCCCAATTATCGTATACTCTGCTTTTTATGACTGGCACTTAATTTATTTAACCTCATCCATTCAGAAATATTGATCAACTCCTCTTGTGCTTTCTGAACTAGCTCTTCAATATTCATAGACATTAAGGTCACGTGAGTATCATCAGCATACATACCAGCCAGAGACGTAGGAACCGGGGGGCACTGGGGGCACGTGCCCCCCCAAGATTTTGAAATAAACAAATAAGTGCCCTTTTTGCTTCAGGAAATGCCTCTTTAGCTAATGGAAAAAAGTGCCCTTGAAGTGTCGTGCCCCTCCAAGTTTAAGATGCTTCCTACGGCCCTGATACCAGCCTTAGAAACTTTCAAACATTTTTCAAAGTCATTTAGGTATATTATGAAGAGAAGGGGGCCAAGACAGAAACCCTGGGGAATACCACATGTAACTGTCCTGGGCCTTGATTCATAACCGTTGGCAGACATAACTGCCATCTGTTTTCGAGGTATGATTGAAACCAGTCTCCGGATAGTTCTCGAATACCATATTTCCTCAATTTTTCTAACAAAATCTTATGGTCAACGGTATCGAAAGCTTTTTGAGATCGAGGAATATTGTTAAATTAAGTTGCTTGTGGTCAATATTGTGGTCAATAAGCCTGAATTCTGACGTCACTTCCGGCCTCTGTTGCAAGAAAGCTGTTGCGCGAAAGTGAAATTTTGCGATAAATGGCTATAAATGGCTAGCCTCACTGCATAAGGCCCTCAACTTACGCTCATCTCATCTCATTGAATTGAATTGCTGTTGTTGTTGTCGCTGCAGTGAGTTGTAGCGAGCATATCAGTTTAGTCAAAGAGCGAAACTACGACATGTATTGAGTCTAATAAATGGCGTCAGCAGGCGTCCCAAGTGTCCCAAAAGCGAAATATCGAGATATAACACAATAGCTGTATCTTCGGTTTTTCAACTTCTTTGAGAAGTTTGGACTCAAAGCAGAGACGTAGGAACCGGGGGGGCACTGGGGGCACGTGCCCCCCCAAGATTTTGAAATAAACAAAGAAGTGCCCTTTTTGCTTCAGAAAATGCCCCTTTAGCTAATTGAAAAAAGTGCCCTCGAAGTGTCGTGCCCCTCCAAGTTTAAGATGCTTCCTACGGCCCTGACTCAAAGCCTCTTGGTTCTTCATATTTTTCAAAGGCCTAGGACAACTTCTGTTTACAAACTCGGGATGCAGCACAGCAGGTAAGCAGACTTTTTCTTAAATTTAAAGTTTATCTTGGTTTCATGGAAATTTCGTTCAAAATTTTGGGTTCCTCGATGTTTTCTTGTCCTATTTTGCCACGTTTGACCAATTGTTGTCGAAATAAACTTGTATTTTTCTCGTCTTGAACTTGGGCTGTCCGTCTCAACAAAATCAACTTTCTTGGCCTAAATTTACCCAACAATTTTTCACAGTCCGATATTTTCTAAACAAAGGCAGGAATTCTCAATTTGGATATATAACGGTGTTGTGTTGTCGGGCGTGAACTCTTTCATCTATTTCTCGATCTGAATCTTGAGGATTTTCGAGAGATCGCAAGGAGCCGCCGGGCACTATGTATATTTTGGGTACTGGGGACGTGCCATCGGGAAGGGTATCGATTTTCACGATTTTGGTATAAGGAACGGTATCGATTTTCACGATTTTGGTATAAGGAACGGTATTGATTTTCGTGATGTTGGTATAAAGTACAAATAAATAGGCCATTTTTGAAAATTTGGTATAAAGTCGGGTATACTTTTTCGAAAATTTGGTATAAGGTCGGGTATACATTTTCGAAAAATTGGTATAAGGAACGGGTATGTTTATTGTAGCTTCGATGGCACGTCCCCAACCAAAATCTTGTAAAGTGCCCCCCCCCCNTTTTCACAGTCCGATATTTTCTAAACAAAGGCAGGAATTCTCAATTTGGATATATAACGGTGTTGTGTTGTCGGGCGTGAACTCTTTCATCTATTTCTCGATCTGAATCTTGAGGATTTTCGAGAGATCGCAAGGAGCCGCCGGGCACTATGTATATTTTGGGTACTGGGGACGTGCCATCGGGAAGGGTATCGATTTTCACGATTTTGGTATAAGGAACGGTATCGATTTTCACGATTTTGGTATAAGGAACGGTATTGATTTTCGTGATGTTGGTATAAAGTACAAATAAATAGGCCATTTTTGAAAATTTGGTATAAAGTCGGGTATACTTTTTCGAAAATTTGGTATAAGGTCGGGTATACATTTTCGAAAAATTGGTATAAGGAACGGGTATGTTTATTGTAGCTTCGATGGCACGTCCCCAACCAAAATCTTGTAAAGTGCCCCCCCCCCTCCGGGGGAGCCGCTCTACTTAATTTCTTTACTGAAACATTGGAGAACTGAATGAAAGAAAATTCAAGTTGTTTTCTCTTGATTTAGCTTGGCAGAAGTATAATGCAGTGCACTGGCTTCGATTTAAATAGGCCGAAACTGCACTTCAACTCTTTCAATTCATCCATTTCAGAATTCTCGATCTTATGGACCCTACCAATTAAGCTTCCATTTTCACAAGAAAAAGTCTTTCGGCAATTTCTTGTCAAAGTCTGCCATTTCAAAAGATTTCAAGGACTTCGCATATCCAAAAGAATAAGCCGTGAGTTGCATTGAACTTGTTTCATATTCTGTTACTCGATCAATTTTGTCTGACACACCCGGTAGAGGCACAACGAGAAAGAAATATGTCTTTCTTGCACTTACCATAGATAATGCACTTAGTTAAATATTAATTCATCATTACTTAATACCACAGCATTTCTTTTTCTCACTAAATACCTCTGAATTTGCTCAATCAGTTTTAAGAATTCTGTCTGATCCAGTCATGATATTTTCCAACATCGGTCGCCATCATATAGCCAGTTCCAGCATCACACAGTCCATTTGTTGTTATCATTACGCCATGCAACCATCTCTTATTGTTATCGTCTCGGCAGGTCACAGGGGAACCAGAGTCTCCGACACAAGAAATGCCAACTCTCTTTTGCTTTATCGGTTTATCAGTGACAACACCAATGCAAATAAGGTTCTGGTTACCCTCAACTTGGCATTCTTCATCAGGAGCGCGAGGTGCGTCGATTTTGTTCACTTCCATTGAGACCTCGTACAGATTGTTTTCATATTCTTCCGGACTCTCTAGTTTCTTTATTGTCCCCCAACCTAAGATCATCATGAATGAAAATAATGGCATGGAGGACCATGGTGTATATTGCATATTATATTACTCGGGGGAAGGGGTTCAATAAGCTTCGTGGCAGACATGCCACTCAACAGGGCAATTTTACCCGACAGAGCATTTTTTGCAGCGTAGCTGCGCGAAGCGGCCATGAAAATCTGACACACTCGTTTCATGGGTTATTTAGATATTTGGATATATATCTTTGTAAACCTAGCCGCTTGCGACTCGAGTGAAGACTTTCGCGGAGAAGCTGTTCGTAATTGCAGATTGGATATCACAACAAGACAAGAACGGCAACGTGCATTTGAAAGCTTTCCATTTGAAAGCGAAATAAGTGGCAGTCAAAACAATTATGATTTCATTTAAATGCAATAGGCCGTTCTAATTGCTTTCGAAGTAAACAATGTTAAAATCTTAAACGACGCTATCATGATTGATATGAGGCTGGATTGCTAGCAAATGTGATCAAAGCATTTAGGCCTGTTTTGAATGATTTTGAGATGAAGAATTTTTATAAAATCACACGTAACTTGAGAAAGGTACAACCGATCTTAATCAACTAAATTCTTATATCTAAGGAGATATGTTAGCTGCACAGGTATTATCAGTTTATAGGAATCTGATAGATGGTTTGAAAGTTACAGGCCTTTAAACATCTAAACACATTCCTGACTCTTCCCTGTAGTACCGGCTGTCCCATAAAAGTACTCCTGTTTGAAAAATCATCAAAATTTGATTACAAAGCTGATCTTCAAGTTTCTTTATTGGCATTGGTACAAGTGTACCAATTTTTATGCTTGTATCCAATTTTTAACTATTTCATGCTTAAGCCACCAGACTATGTAGATCAAGGACCAAACTATTTTCCCAGATATAGCTTTTTGCTCTTTTTAGGGCTATCTAGTTTTGAATCATATTGCAAAAAGGATTGATAATTACCAGATCAATTATAAATTTTTTTTAGATATTAATATTAAGCTTATAACTTGGTCATAAACGACAGAAAGAAACGCAAACTATCATTGGAGAATCTTCGTACTCCATAATCTCGCTCGTACTATACCTAGGCCCGTCAGTCGCAGTGGAATGAAATCAAAAGGCAAAGCCTAGTTCGTCATCATTTCTATTGTTTCAATTTTACTCATGCTATCGAAAATGAGCATGACCTAGGGTTGAACACTGGTGCAATAGGCATGCGTAAGATCGGATTCAGCCAATCAAATCAAGCTAGATTTATTATTATGATGACCCAGGTCATGCTATCTCAGATGAGCATGACCTAACATAGGGAACCAGTAAGGAAAACACCGAAATTATACTTGCGCGGATTATTATCTACAGCGAAAGCAACAGAATTAGTATCGAAACCCTATGATAGGTCATGCTCTCCGAAACGAGCACGAGTTAACACAGGGGACCAAGGTATCAAACTGTCGAGAAGTGGTAGGTTCTGTGTTGTTCGATGGTTCTATGATATTGACACTGACGATTTTTAAGAATTTTTTGTAAAAAATTATTTTTTTGTTACAAAAAATATTCATATCTCTGAAAATTGTTGGTCATGCTGAGCATGACCAGCATGACCGCTAGCTTCGCTTCCTCACTGTTGGAGACTTGAAGGATAATAAAATATCTAAACAGGAGTACTTTTTTTGGGACACCCGGTAGTAGTTTAGAAAGTAGAAATCTAACCTGCAGATTTGCATTGGTTGACTGGCGTAATGGCGGCATCCCTCAGTGGCATTGCTTCCATGTAAGCAGGCGCTGGTGCAGATAATTTGATCAATGCAATATCATCATCGAAGTGATAAATACCATCAACAGGAACCATTTCCCAATCATACTTTTCATGCACCACGATACTTGCCACTGCAGCTTCTCTCCATTCATCTTCACCAGTCTCTGTGATAAAAATTGGGAAGCAAAATTCTCGATTTAATTTGAATATACAAGTTGTCAAAAATGTGCTCCATGTTTGACGAGAAATAATGAACAAATGACAAAAACCAAGGTTTTTTTAGATTTTAAACTTATATTTTGGTGAAACGCTGAAAAGATCAGCCACAAATGACTAGCATTCGAATCTAAGGTTTATATGAAGCATAAAACCAGAGGTTGTTCGACTTTTCTTCCTATTTCGAGGCAAAACGAATACTGCGTTCACACAATACCGATTACCAGTACAACTTTTTGGTGCCAAAGAAAGTTATCAAGCCTGTGCGCAGCCTTTGAGGAGGAGTTGATGCTGCGCGCAGGCTAAAGTTGTCTAGCTCTAAGGAATCAATCAGGGAGCGCCGATCAATCAATTTCATTGTTTTCGAGTGTTCACACGAAGCCGGCTAGACTTATTGCAATCGCCGTAGTTTCGCTCCTTGATGGGCTGATAATCGCTACAACTACGACTCATGATCTAACTATTCGAAAAATCGGCCAAATTAAGGCAGCCTCGTAATGATTATTCCGGTTCCGTAAAATAGCATTAGCAGAAGTGTATGGTCAGCAATTTATCAAGATTGTCTTTTGATTTGCGTTGTTGTTGTTTCTTCGCCAGATATTCTCACTTGGGAAAAGAAGTGATAGATTCACGGCATTTGGCATTCTTTCATGCATTCGTTGATGCGTTCGTTGGTATCCAAGACGGAATTTAGATCTGATCAGTGTATCTTTGATATTTTTGTGTCTCTTTAGAGCAACAAAAGGTTGTTTTGTCCATATTTGTTTAAGTATTTCATCATTTTCAATTGATTGCCAGTTATCTTTTAATATTTTACCAATTTCTATTGTTGTGTTGTGTTTTCAATTGGCTAGGCTAGTTTTCAATTTTTAGACTGGAGGAGGTGGCTTCAAGCACTTTATCTGATTATATTTGGAGGAAACCTAAACTCACCAATGGGAGATACAATGCGCCTCATCAATAACAACTGCCTTAATTCTATAGCTATACTTGGCTGAAGTTAGCACGCCATCCAGAATCAAAAATTGCCTCTGGGGTAAGAAGCAGCAGCTCAACCTTTCCCTGCACAACCGACTCTTTGAAGAGGGGGTCAGATTGCAATTCGCCGATAAACTTGGCATCAATACCCAAATCAGTCAGTCTAGTTGCTTGTTCCAGCATCAAACTTGACAAAGGCGAGATAATCAGAGTTATAAAATCGATTCTAGGCCTATCTTCTTCAACTTCAAGTAGGCCATCCTGTCCACAATTTCTCAAACTAAACAGCTCGGAAAGAAAGGCGAAACAGTAAGTTTTCCCAGAACCAGTTGGAGCACATACGAAAATCTTTCAGCTTAATGTTGTGTCGCTCTTCAATCTTCGCAATAATCGCACTGTAAACACTGTTCGCCATGTTTATTCTAAGTTTTCGCGGGCTGCCAGCAGGAAAAAGCCGGAAAACAGAATCATATCTTGCAGATCTTGGAGTCGATTTTTCGCAAGCATATGTCGCAACATCGCTATGCACAGATCCTCTCTCGACGAATCAGATCACGATATGAAGTTCCTGCGATATGATTGGTCGCGCCTCCATTCTGGCGCGTTTGGCCGGATTTTCAGATTGTTTGATTATCAGTCCCACTTGCAGCGTAGTGCCCTCATCCAATTCAATAAACGTAGCGGAAATTGGGACTGAAGTAGTTAGTCTAGAAGCCGGCTTCAAACGGTAACTGTTCGAATTTCGTTTTCAGGTGACTGAGACGCCTGTCCGTAGTAAATATGTGCCGTTGCCAAATTTAATGGTTCTGTGTGACCGTAGTAGAAGTCTCAATGAAAGGGGCGTAGGAAGCAACTTAAACTTGGAGGGCACGACACTTCAAGAGCACTGTTTTCCTTAAGCTAGATGGGCATTTCCTCAAACAAACAGGGCAATTTCTCATTTATTGCAAAATCTTGGGGGCACATGCTCCCAGTGCCCCCGGTTCCTGCGTCTCTGCTCAAGGAAGATTGTAAACAGAAATCTCCAGTCCTGTGGCTCTGGCTTCGTTGCTAATTGACAAGGAAAATGTTATACTTACGAAGACTGACTTTCATCTTCTCAGGGTTATTTCTCAAATCGTAAACACAGTGGGCTGCTGTGATCATCAGCGTTCTATCTTCTTCAGAAAACAAACTTGCTGAGCATGTTTTCCATCGGTAATTAGCCGGGAATTTCAATTCACCCAAGAATTTCCAGTATGCTAGTTTTGCTTTCTGACCGTTGACCATTCTTCGATTTCTCTTTAATCCAGGTTCTGGACTGCAAAGTGAACAAGTTTTTTAGATTTGACTCTAACATCCAACATGATGCTTGGAGAGAAAAGACATTTCAACATTTGTCGAATCGTACGAACTGCACCGCGTACCATAAAAACACAGACAAGTTTGAAAATCACCAAAATTCGATTCTAACATAAAACTTAACATCTTCTCCCGGGGGGGGGGTAAGTGGTGTCTTGGGATGACGGCCGCCCAGCTTTTAGGGAAATACCATCCTTAAGGATTTTTGGTCGATTTTTATACACATTTTTAAGAATCTTGAGGGGAACAGCCTGTTGAGTTTGCCACAAATCAAGTTTCATTTGATTGTCAAGTTGAGCTTGCCAAAAAAACTCGACAAATTTCTTTTTGCAATTTAAAAAGCTACCCATTTCTAGTGGAACATTTAAATATGAGACCATTAAACGCCAACTTATGTTCCAAGATATAGACTATCTTTTTGATAGGTTTGCTTTTGTAAGCATGACTGTTTTGACTGCTGCCTGGTTTTAAAGCTTACTGCAAAATGTGCAAATAATTGTCGGATTAATTCCGTTGTCTACCGGGTGTCCCAAAATGATGTATCGTCGTTTGCCAAATTGTACCATTATCAATTAAGCAGCGATTCTAATAGGATACCAATCATTTTGTAACAGAAACTTAGACGTAGAAATCTATTGCATTAAAATCGGTCTTATCGTTATGGAGTTCTGGACAATTTTAATTAGAAGATACTTTTAAAAAGTCTTGAGAGAAGCTAAACATTACGATAAAATGTTGTCCTGCTTCAGGTTTAATAAGATGACATTTGCATCAATTATCTTCTTAGGAACTTAGATTTTTACTCTTTGGGAGATTGTCATGCTCACCTTAATTTTTTTAAAGCTGAAACGTTAGGAAAGATTCATCGAAAAGCAGAGTCCAGAAAAAATCACGGCTTCACGGCTGTGAGCCGGAGGAAGGTTTTGCTTGTTAATTTCATATTTGAGGAAGGTTTCGAAATTTTTATAAGAAACCTGTGGGAAATTTTGGGGTATTTTGGCAACAGCAATTGGTTTATAAACTTTAGGGTTATAAACAATGCGAGAAGGTCCAACAATCGGGACGACTGCACTTTAGCGGACCAGCTTTATGTCATATCTCTCGGGAAAGTATTAGACCTTTTCGATCATACGAAAAAGAGATTGGGGAGAGCGGCCAATTCTGGTAGTACGTCTGGAAGATGATTTTTAAGGTCACCAATATAGAGTTATTACAATCGTCGTACTTATCGCTTTGGACATTTCGGGGTTAGTCTCGTTTCAATAAGCGATAACTGTGACTCACCGTAATAAGTCGGGACCACCCATGGAGAATTCCACAGGGGAGGGGGCTTAAGAAAGAAGAGAGGTTATTAGGGAGGGGGGCTTATTGATAATGTCTAATGAGCTTTTTATATCTTTTACCTCGTATTTTTCGGAATCAACGTTCAGTTTTACGAGTCAAATACTCAAATTTTCAACTCAGTTTTTGTCTAAAACCATACGAAAAATCTAAAACCATATAAAAATTGGTATCCAAACTTGTTTTGACGAAGTAATACCCTGGGTACCAGAAAGCGAAGTAAATGGAAAATCCTTGATAACATCTTGCATTGCATGCAAAAAGTTTGGTTCGAGAGGCGAGTCAATATTCTTTGCAAAAGTAACTTTGCTTATTGCCCTTTTTCTTCATTTCCTTTTCTCCTATTTTTAGCTGTGAAAGGTCAACAGTTTTTAGAATTCAGTTCTGTATAATAACAAAACACACCTGCATTCCTTGTCCTGACCCAATTGGTGACCTTCCCTTTGAGGAATATCTTGTGGGATTGAACTTTAAAACAGTTCGACTGGTAAGCATGAACAAGTGTAATGCCCTCCTTGTGGGATCAATAAAATGTTTAAGATTTTGGGCTCAAAAAGTTTATCATAGGCATGTAAAGAACTATGATACTGTGGATTATGAAATGCAATTTTTGAAAAGTTCAGAAACTCTGCAAGAAGCTTCTAATAAAATAATCAGGCCCAGCATAATAGAAGAGACCTTGGCAAGAAACTCGGCTCGGGAATTTTTTACAGCAGCAAGGTCCTTGCTGCTGCAAAATTCCCGAGCCGAGTTTCTTGTAAAAGATAGGAATGTAATGTATTCCATCTGTGGGGACTATCCTTAGGTTTTCTTTAGTTCTTGCGGAGGATGGCTAATATTGCTTAGGATAAATTCTGTAGCAAACTTAGAAAGAAGAAATGACAAGAAAACCTAAAGGAAAACCTTATTTAGTACACTCATTCCGTTTTGGAGGATGGCCTAAATACCTACATGAACTGTTGACCTTCCACAGCTAAAAACAGGAAAATGTAAATAAAAAAGGCACTAAACGAAGTAAACTAGAAAGAACATTGACTTACCTGTCCAAGCAAGTGTTAATGAAACAAATTCCCACTAATTTTTGGTGAAACCATCAGTTACAAAGGGTTTTCGCCGGAGAGCTGCACGCTGCTGCGATTTCCCAGTGATTGTGCAGGGAGACTTTAAAAATCATCTTCCAAACGTACTACCAGAATTGGCCGCTCTCCCCAATCCCTTTTTCGTATGGTCGAAAAGGTCTATTACCCTACTAACCCTAACTAAACCCTACCTCACCCTAACTAACTCTAATTGATCCTAACTAAACCTAACTTACCCTAACTAACCCTAACTAACCCTAAGTTACCCTAAAAACCCCTTTTCTAAAACCTAACCCTGACCCTAACTCTTACCCCATGACACATAACTTTCCAATAAAGCTGGTCCGCTAAAGTGCAGACTTGCCCAACAATCTGCTTATTTCCACTTGTTAAACGAGGAAGGCTAACGAAACTGGCATCCGGAGGAAGGTTTGAACTTATTCTGGTTCCTGTCGAAATTGTTAGTTCTCTTTGAAGTATGTTCACAGCAAAATAACCAAGCAAAATATCCTGTAACTCTAGAATGGTATGACCAATGCTAGTGCAATAAATGTCTGCATCTAAGTTAGGCTTTTTGCTACAAAATGATTGGTACTTCATTCAAATCGGTAAATAATCATTCGGGACAGTACATTTTGGCAAACGCTGTTGATATTAAGGGACACCTTGTAGATTGGGAATTTTGCTTCTTCTAAAATTTCAGAAAGTAAAGAACCTGCCATGTCACACTTTAAAAATAATGATGAAAATCACAAATTAGGACTGTTAGTTAAGAATTACAAAATGCTTCAGAATATGGTTTTCAAGATGTTACTTCATGCCTTTTAAGTAAAGATGTGTGCATTTGTTAACACGAGAAGTTACGGTATTTCAATTCCTGAGCAATACAAACAAAGTCTAGCGACACAAGCCGCTAGGTTGATCTAACTTGACTTTCAAACTTTCAAAGAAAATGAATAAAGAGGTACTAGAATCCAACTTACTTATCAGGAATATTCATAGATGACACCGCCAAAGCCATTATCGAAAGCAACCACAACAACGTCATCTTGATGTTGATCTAAAATAAGTATGCATAAATGAGAGAGAGAGTCGGTTATCGTTTGCAATTAAAACTCTTAGCTACATGTCTTGGTTAAATAATCAGTCATATACAGGAAAGTTGAGCAATGTTAGCAAAACTTTGTCCTGATTGTGCCAAAGTGAAATTTAAGGTTCGTTAGATCAGCCCACTTAAAGGAGTACTATCACGCAGCTGATTGGCTCCTAAAAACAATGGCATCCTATTGTCGTACACTCAGTCACCAAGTCGCCACAAGTTTCTTCTGAGGTGCAAAATGGAGCCTGTTCATACAACGATAGAATCCTTGTTTTAGAAGCCAATCAGCTGTTGACAGTACTCCTTATGTGTCATTTTTGTGGCTGCTAACTACACTACAACGAACCTGTTTGCCTAAGAGGTTTAATAAGCTAGAAGTGAATAACCTGAGCTAAATGGCGTGATCTAGAAATAGGACAAAGAAACACATACACTCGCCATTGTTTCATTGACTTTGTTTTGTTAGTGCATGCATCAAGGTTATAAAATACAATATCAAATACAGGCTATTTATAGACCTATGAGATCTCATATTTTACTATATCAGCTCATTTACTTTAACCTCTCAGTGTTCGTAAAAGCTATCTTCAGATGATATTCACGGATTCTCAAGATACAAATTCACAAAAGAAATTTTAACAGACTTACCAGAAGATTCCCAAGTGACCTACCGTCTTAATTCTCTCCAAGCCAGTGCAATTTTTTAAAGGTTTGATGCTGATTTATAAAGGCTGGTCAACACTTGAAGGAAAGAAGCTGATCAAATGTGCATTAAAACACTTAGAACAGGCACTCTGATGCTGCAAATATTTGATCATGCAAGCTTTTAATGACCATGATACCTGACTGATATACACGGTTTGTTATAAGAAACTGGTTTATAAGAAACTAGTACTAGGATGGTTGAAAATTCAAGAAAATCCAGTACAAAAAGTTGAGAAAGAGCTAAGATACTTTCAAAAGCAAGATATCATGGAAAACGTCGTTGAATCCCTATTCTTGAGTAATATCAACCAACCGTTTCATGTTTTGAATGTAATAGAACACGTTTTCTTCCCATCTGATGCTTTTATATGTAAGGAAACGTATCTGCAGCACTGTCAGAAACTACATGATAATACATGTACTTAAAAATAAGAAACAAATTAAGAAACTTTTAGTACTAAAATGCCGAAATTTTCATTTTAAATTAAGAAACTTTTAGTACTATGGCCTGATCCAAGTTTCTTATTAAAAAAACGTATAATGTTGACTGGGATGATAAAAGGAAAAATCCAGTCCTTTCAGATTGAACTCAACAGAATGATCCCAAGTAGAGCAATATTCTTTCAACAGTATAGCATAAATGTTTGTTTCATCACTTCTTTAAAATAAAATCCCTTATATTTCTCTTGCTTGTCGAAATATGATTGCTGCTTATTTCAGGCAGGGGCAGTTAAGTACTATAAAATCCTTGACCCCACCTTCGTCCTAGGAACAAAACTAAACCAACCCTTTTTTGCCGAGTTTTAGTGAAGAAAGCCCAGAAAAAGCCAAGTTTTGAGACATAGCTGGTCAGTCTAAAATTTCAGATGTTCCAGAACAATTTCTGGTTGTTCGGTTAATTTCCTCAACTTCTTATGGCTTTTGACATCCGTTTGACTTAAAATATGTCCTTGAAATTTTGGGGAAAAAACGATTTTTGCCGAATTTTGGGTACAGTGTAGTGACCTCTGTCCAAAGTGTTTCTGAAATCTCAAAAGCCACCTCCTGGGGGACAGATCTGGACCAAAGTGAGGGAAAAAAGCCAAGTTTTGGACAGACCTAGAACCATTGTCCCCAGAGGACATGACCACCCTTGTTTTAGGTTCTTATATACCAAATGATTAAGTTAAGTTAGTACATGAGCGATAGGACACCGATTGTTTATCAGTGTAAAATTTGTGTCAGTGGTGAGCCACCTTAACCTATTGTTTGTGTGTTTTGACCTTATTTTTACTTGTAGTGAACCACCTTACCGCTGGTCGGCGAAATTAAAAAATTTTGGTAGTGAGCCACCTTAAGTGCAGATCCACCTTAACAGTAAACCTCTAACGAGATGTGAACCAGGCCTTAAGAAACTATTTATTGTAATAAAGGAAATTCAAAGGATGTTTTTACTTTATTTTCACTTGTTTCTTGTGTCATATTACTGGAAAGGTGCTTGAGTAATGTCTAAACATTGGAAAGGCTTCAAAAAACTTGTTTTGAAATGTTCACGAGGGCACTGGTAGTAAACATTTTTGATTGCTATCAAGCCTTTAAGAAACTCGTAAGAAACTCTGAGTACCGAAAATCTGATAATTTTAAGAAACTTTCAGTACTGGCTCAAATTCTTAGCTTCTTATATAAAAAATTTACGTGTAGTAGACGAAGTTAGCTGTTTACTAGAGACGGCCTAAGGTACTCATAAGTTAGCTTTCCCATTTTTTTATCGAAATTGGCAGATTATTCGGAATAGTACCACTTGGCAAACGCAAACGTTTGTCGGCTCACCCACCATAGCGTCATAGAAAGATTATGATATCCTTTTACATTTCGTAATGATTACGACCAGAAGCTAAATGGATGAATTATTCAAACCTGAAATGCACTTAAAGCTGGCTAAACTCCTTGTAAAGCATCTTCAAGGCAGCTCTCATCGAGAACGATCGATCGATTAGAAAAAGTGCAACTGAGTAAATACATAGCAGCTTACTGATTTTAGAGAAGAAACGTGCACTATGTAAAATTTCAATCTCATCTCGACGAAAACTCAACTGATGTTGCCTGCAGCACGCATACAATGGGTTGCGAAAAATTACAAAAAGTTTTGAAAAATCAACAAATTTTATAATTTCCTTGAATATAAAGTTAATTTTTATGCATTTGTGTCAAGGGGAAGATCTTCAGAGATGTCATGCCCATCGTTTATTGCGAAGCAGCTAGGAAATTTTGTTTGAAAAAGTGGGGTGATCAACAATGAGGGACACCTATAGCAATACCCATCTCATTACATCCAAGAATATGTTTCGAGAACCTAACCTAATGGAATGGATGAATGAGAACAGCATATCTAACGCAAGGAGCCAGAAACTTCTGCTTTTTGCAATACAAATACCTCAAAACTAGACTTATGACCTGTTCCGTAATTTTTTCGTTCCAAACTTTATTCAGTTGAATTCACATATTGGTGTTTTTGTAGTTGTATAGCGAAGCAAAGGGCTCTTGTCGTAAGTCTACTGCAAGGCCTTCAAGCAGCGTTTATTACAACATCCATGCATTGCACCCTTCTTTCTTCATTGTTTCCCTGTGATTAAGAGTTTCTGCCAGGCAGAAAAGATGGCGCATAGCTACTCAATACAGTAATCCAGTAAGAATTTTTAGGAATTAGATGGCTGGGAGAATCAAAACAGCAAATAGCAACGGATAATAGACTGTTTTAACCCATCAGGGTATCGTAGTTTCTTATTTTTGTAAATTGGCCTGTGTAGTTTTTTAAAAGGTGATATCCTCAGTGATATAAACGTTTTCTCATTTCTCATAGCTGACATTAAATCCTATCATAAAACTGCACCAGCAGGGACTTCAAGAAAAAAATTCGTAACAAGAAAAATGCCCCAATGGGATTCGAACTCGGGTTGTGTGCGTGAAAGGAGCACATGCATCCCAACCGCAACCGCAACCAATGAGAACAAAGATCTCACATTACAAAAGATGAGGTCACCGGATCTCGAATTACACAGGTACTGTTTTCATAATCCGGATCACAGGGAAGCAAAGAAACGAAAACTAGGGAACTCGCTAGGGGATACGACTGGACCCCCTGTGATCAAACTTGTCCTGCGTCTGCTTAGGTCGTTCCTTTCTTGCGTCCCATTGCGATAGTTTTCGCGCCAAAACCATGCATAGGTTCTAAATCTTTAAAAAGGTCAGTGTAAAAACCAACCCCAAAATTGAAACGTTTCTGAAAGACTTTCTAACTGCAAGATTCTGAAAAAGCTGATAATTCAATGATTTTTCCTAAATGGGTACCTCTCGTGTACTTAATTTACGCAGAGTAAATTCCATCAAAATCTTGCATTCAAAAAGTTTTTCGGGAATTTTCCAATGTTTTGGGTTACTTTTTAGCCCATCCTGTAATATAACAATCATGTTCTATGTAGTCTAGACCAAAGCACAACTATACTGGGGCGGATTCTTCTGAAACTGGTCTAATTCGCAGGCTTCAACTTTCGAAATTTCTTCGAAAACCCTGTCTTTTGGTCATTCTGTTGGCGGTAGGCTTCTGAGAGATATTTGGTCTCAGAAGCTTTCTGCTCTTGAATTTTTTGAAGATTTTCCAGAGATCGCAAGGAGCCGCTCTACTGAATATCTTTACTGAAACATTCGAGAACTGAATGAAAGAAAATTCAAGTTGTTTTCTCTTGATTTAGCTTGGCAGAAGTATAACGCAGTGCACTGGCTTCAATTTAAATAGGCCGAAACTGCACTTCAACTCTTTCATCTATTTCAGAATTCTCGATCTTGTGGACCCTACAGGGGTGGTCATGTCCTATGGGGACAGTGGTTCCAGGTCTGTCCCAAAACTTGGCTTTTTTCTCTTAACTTTGGGCCAGCTCTGTCCTCAAAAGGTGGCTTTTTTGCCTTCAGTAAGTTTGACTTTTTTCCTGAATATTACTGGACATTAGATCATTTGGCAAGGTTTGTCCTCAAAACTGGTTGTTTTCGCGCTGTCAGCACTGGTTTTTTCCGTGGTTTTTTCTTGCTCAATTTAATATAATTTAAGAAAATTCTTCGCTTATTTCTTTAAATCAATGGGCAACAAATCCAAGTTTTTTGGCTTTTTTTTCGGTAAATTCATGAACAATATTGAACTAACTGCTCAAAACTGGGTGGGATCCGGCAAATACTAAGGACAGAGATAACACCAATTAACTCAAAATACGTATTTCACAATTACAAATACAAAAACCGGGTGGGATTTTAGAAAAAACATGGGACAGAGATCACAACAGTGCGCCAAATATTCGGCAAAAATTGGCTTTTTCCTGGAAATTTCAAGGACATGCTGACCAGCTATGTCCCAAAAACTTGGCTTTTTCTGGGGTTTCTTGCATAAACCTCGGCAAAAACCGGGTTGGTTTATTTTTGTTCCGAGGACAAAGGTGGGGTCAAGAATTTTACAGTACTTGACTGCCCCTGACCCTACCAATTAAGCTACCGTTTTCACAACAAAAGTCTTTCGGCAATTTCTTGTCAAAGTCTGCCGTTTTAAAAGATTTCAAGGACTTCGCATATCCAAAAGAATACGCCGTGAGTTGCATTGAACTTGTTTCATATTCTTTGTTACTCGTCCATTTTGTCAGACACACCCGGTAGAGGCACAACGAGAAATAAATATGTCTTTCTTGCACTTACCATAGATAATGCACTTAGTTAAATATTAATTCATCATTACTTAATACCACAGCATTTCTTTTTCTCACTAAACACCTCTGAATTTGCTCAATCAGTTTTAAGAATTCTGTCTGATCCAGTCATGATACTTTCCAACATCGGTCGCCATCATATACCCAGTTCCAGCATCACACAGTCCATTTGTTGTTATCAATACGCCATGCAACCATCTCTTTTTGTTATCGTCTCGGCAGGTCACAGGGGAACCAGAGTCTCCGACACAAGCAATGCCAACTCTCTTTTGCTTCATCGGTTTATCAGTGACAACACCAATGCAAATAAGGTTCTGGTTACCCTCAACTTGGCATTCTTCATCAGGAGCGCGAGGTGCGTCGATTTTGTTCACTTCCATTGAGACCTCGTACAGATTGTTTTCATATTCTTCCATGCTCTTTAGTTTCTTTATTGTCCCCCAACCTAAGATCATCATGAATGAAATAAATGGCATGGAGGACCCCCGGAGGACCATGGCTTATATTGCATATTATATTACTCGGGGGAAGGGGTTCAATATTAAATAAGCTTCGTGGCAGACATGCCATTCAACAGGGCAATTTTACCCTAAACAGAGCATTTTTTGCAGCGTAGGTGCGCGATGCGGCCATGTAAGTCTGACACAGTCGTTTCATGGGTTATTTGGATATTTGGATATCTATATATATAAGGCACGAAGCCAATTATCCAATTAGTCTTTCTTCTTTTGTAAAATAACAATATCTCATTGTAACCAGACAATGATTGAACAATACCTATTCGATGTATAACCGAGAATTCGCATACATGAAGTACTTTACAAGATGAGCGTAAGATTGTAGTAGAATTTCGAATCTTACTTTGCTATTCATTCATTCATAAACTAAAAACCTTATGAGGTAATTAACGGAGTAGAAGTTTTCCTTAATTACATTTCCCAGGCACTATTATAGCTAATGGTCAGCTTGCTTTCAAGTAATTGCTTGCAAGCACATTTTCCCAAGGTCATTACTGTACCCACTCGTAGTTAGAGGTCACATTATAGGGAAAATTTCCCCATTGCTAGGATGTAGGGTATACTTTAAAGCACATGTTGTAGACTAAATGTTGTAGACTAATATAGCATGTGTAGCAAATATTGTAGTGTTTATTGACCTTTAATGTGGACAATTAGATTTTGAGTAAATCGCGCATTCGTTAGTTGGGCCTAAACTCACATGGCAATGGCGGTTACAAGTTCTTTGCAGTGACGCTGGCAATTTCGATTAGGATTCGATAGCAGGTCCACACAAAAGAATGACAACCATGGTTTTAACATAATATGGATGTAAAGACTACTTTAAAGCTAACAAAGAACTGAAGGTATGTCGCTTTAATCGGGTTTTTGGTATCTTCCTACAGCCCTTGGTCTGAAAGGATACGGACAGAATGGCATTTGTAAAGTGAAATCAGAGAGGCGAAATAGAAAGAGATAATAGAGGTTGTGGAGTTTGTGTATAGGGTATCTATAAAGTTTCCAAATTGATTAGGGAGATGAGTGCAAACACGAGCATGAGGATTGCAAACTGAGTATCTACTTATCATGACTCACAGCAGAAACCAATTTTACACATCGAACCATGACTATGATCGAACTTACATACAACTGGAGAACAAGGGGCAATAACAAGGCAAAGGGTAAAGATCACACTAATATTAGCGAGAACCTCGGATTTCGAAAATAATAAAAGCAAAATTAAGAATTATATCGACAGGAGAAAAAAATAAACAACAAAAACTCGTGAAAAGTGACAGGGCAGTGCTCAATGATGGAATTTGAAGTCTTTCAGGTATAGCAAGTTCGGCCTACCCACAGATATTAGTAACAATGTTTTCCATTTTAAGAAGTGAAATTTGTTGGACAGGGTGTCATAAAAAGGGAAGATTCATCACATATACTTGTGGCAAATTTTTATGGGACAGGGTATACTTTTGGCAAATTTTTCTTATGGGACAGGGCTAGGATGTGAAAGAGTTTCCACACATCCCCGTAACTCTCCTAGACAAGTAATCCCCTGGGCTCCTACAATATTGCGGTGCACGTTTACGGTTCAACTACAGTAGGTATCGGCAAATAACAAACGCACATTTGAATTGGATACTCAATTCTTCAAAGTGATGTCTAAAATAATGGTTTTTTATTTGCAAACAATAGGCTTATGACACCCTTTACCGAAATTTTCTTTTCACTTATAATACTATGTCCCATAACTTTTATCCCCTATTGAGCGGCACACCCGGTCAGTTGTATGAGAAGACTGAAAGAAGCAATAGCTAAATAACAAACAATTTAGCGTGGCAAGTGGCAACGGTAGCCGATCAGAACTCTCGCGGATAGGAAGTCGAATGTCTAAAAAGAGAGTTTACAGATTATCAACACTGAGTATTTAGAAGCTCTCCGCAGGAGCTAGGAATGTTGAAGCGCGAGCGAAGCGAGCGCTTTCACTTCCTAGT
>REGM01000095.1:546173-580307 GCA_004194415.1 Aurelia aurita
CTAAATATAACCTATTGTCTCCAATGTTCTCGATCGAAGAAAACAATAGGAAGTTAAGTCGCACGTGCCGTTCTTTTGTGCTATGTTTAGACTAGATCGCTATAAGTCCGTTCATTTACTCTAAAGTTTCTTGTAGAGTTTCTTAATTTCATAAAAGTGAATTTCACAATCGTAAACATATAATGGCTTGGTAATGCACTTCTTGCATGAAAACACTTTGCAACTCATAAGCTAAAACTGAAAAAGTTTCTTAACTTCGAATTGACCCCTGATGGCTTCTGGTATAGCTCCTTGATTCGCTGGAAGAGGCTACTACATTTTCTTGTAAGCGGCTTCTTTCATAAAGTGTATATATCAGTAAATGCAACACATAAAGTATCTATCACATTTAACTTTGTATTCCGTTCCGCCGTTCCGTTCCGCCGTTCCGTTCCGTCGTTCTGTTCCGCCGTTCCGTTCCGTCGTTCCGTTCCGTTCCGTCGTTCCGTTCCGTCGTTCCGTTCCGTCGTTCCGTTCCGCCGTTCCGTTCCGTCGTTCCGTTCCGTCGTTCCGTTCCTGGTTTTAAAGATAGCCGTGATCTAGAAATAGGACAAAGAAACACATACAATCGCCATTGTTTCATTGACTTTGTTTTGTTAGTGCATGCATCAAGATTATCAAATACAATATCAAGAACAGGCTTTATAGACCTATGAGATCAAGGGCCTTAGGACGATATCTATGTGGCCTATAATAGTGTGGGTGCTTCAACGTTAATCGTCCTAAATCCTTTCAGTAATAGAAGTAGAGCAAGTTTTGCTTACCTATACAAGTGTTGTGCAAAAGTGAATTGTCTTTTCTTTGCTTGTTCCTCTGTTCTCTTTAATATAAAACAATTTTCAAGCAAACTCAAGAAAAGACAATCCAATTGCACAACACTTGTATAGGTAAGCAAAACTTACTCCACTCCTACTATTACTGAAAGGCTCTACGACGATTGATTTTGAAGCACCCACTACTATCATAGGCCACATAAATATCGTCCTAAGGCCCTTGATGAGATCTCATCTTTTATATCAGCTCATTTACTTTAACCTCTCAGTGTTCGTAAAAGCTATCTTCAGATGATATTCACGGATTCTCAAGAAACAAATTCACAAAAGTAATTTTAACAGACTTACCAGAAGATTCCCAAGTGACCTACCCTCTTCCTTCTCTCCAAGCCAGTGCAATTTTTTCAAGGTGTGATGTTGATTTATAAAGGTTGGCCAACACTTGAAGGAATGAAGCTGATCAAATATGCATTAAACACTTATAACAGGCACTCTGATGCTGCAAATATTTGCTGAAGCTGCTAATGGCCATGATACCTGACTGACATAATGCTTCACTGAGATGATGAAAGGAATAATTCCGTCCTTTCAGATTGAACTCAACAGAATGATCCCATGGATTATTCTTTTGAGTTCAACCTGACCCAAGCAGAGCAGACAAAAGCATTACTACTCTTTCAACAGTAATAAATGTTCGTTTCATTACTTAAAATCACTTATCTTTCCCTTGCTTGTTGAAATATGATTGCTGCTCATTTCAGGCAGGGGCGGTCAAGTACTGTAAAACCCTTGATCCCACCTTTTTTGTCCTAGGAACAAAACTAACCAACATTTTTTTTGCCGAGTTTTAGGGAAGAAAGCCCGGAAAAAGCCAAGTTTTTGAGACATAGCTGGTCAGTTTAAAATTTCAGATGTTCCAGAAGAATTTCTGGTTGTTCGGTTAGTTTCCTCAACATCTTATGGCTTTTGACATCCGCTTGACGTAACATAAATGTCCTTGAAATTTCGAGGAAAACACGATTTTGCCGAATTTTGTGCAGTGTTGCGACCAATGTCCCAAGTTTCTCGAAATCTCACCCAGTTTTTGTATTTTGTAATTGTGACATACGTATTTTGAGTTAATTGGTGTTACCTCTGCCCTTGGAAACGAATTCCAAAACACCGCTCCAATTCATGGATTTGAAGGAATAAGCCAAAAAAAATTGAAATTCTTAGTATTTCAGCCTTTTCTTGCCATTGAGCAGGAAAAAATTAGTGCTGAAAACGCCAAAACAACCAGTTTTAGAAAAAACCTTGCCAAATGAGTTCTTGCTCAATAAAATACGGAAAAAGCCAAATTCATTAGAAGCAAAAAGCGACCTCATGGGGACAGAGCTGGCCCAAAGTTCAGAGAAAAAAGCCAAGTTTTGGACAGACCTAAAACCACTGTCCCCAGAGGACATGACCACCCTTGTTTTAGGTTCTTATATATCAAATGATTAAGTTAGTATAGAATAGTAGACGAAGTTAGCTTTTTACTAGAGACAGCCTTAGATACTGTACCCGGGGGGGGGGGGGGGTACTTTGTATGTTATTCTGACGGGATGTGCACTCCTTTCCGGGCATCGTTTTCGCCCCTTTTTTTTAAAGCCGGGTCTCGAAAGAAGGCAATTTTTCTAAAGCCGGTTGTCAGAATGGATATTTTGTTAGAGCTGGCTGTTATTTCAATGCTGAGCAGTGTATGTTCTACGTTTTAGAGTATACTTTTCGCCGATATTTTCTAAAGCCGGGTATCTTTTGGAGGTGAAAATTCAAGAACCTTGTCAAAAAATATTTCTTGGAGTGCACATTCACGTGCTAATTAAAGTCAAATACAAATACTGCCACCCCCGGTAGATACTTTGAATTTTACTTACCATTCTCCATGTTGGTTCCACATAGTTAACTCCAAAATACTCAACGTAACTTGCAAAACCTTCATTTAACCAAAGATCTGACCACCATTCGTTTGTTACAAGATTCCCGAACCACTGAAAGAAAATAAAAGAAACATAATGTTAGAAACCGCTGTGATGTATTTCATTATTACCCTATGATAATGGCAGCAACTCTGTTATGCAATCTGATTGGCTGAAAACGCTCGAATGTGACGTAGTGATAGGGCATTATTACTTGGTAATGCCCGCTCATGACGTAACAACTCAGCTTCGAACCACAAATCAGTGCTTCAAACACGAACAACAATTCGAACAGCATCAAATGGCTTCGTCTGGAAAGGCTTCATGCAAGTTGTTCGATCGTTTTGCTTTTCAGAATTATGTTTTTACTTTCTAAAAGAGAAAGGCTTTCACCCAGCCCTGACCATAGGGNGAAATAACATTGTATGTTTATTTATCTTTGTAATTATTTACATAATTTAGTTCTATCTTGTTGTTCTTGTTATATTATAATTGCTGTAGTTGTTGTTGTTGTTTTTAATTACGTATTTTTTTTAGCCGTATGGCTGTAGCTATTGTGCATTGATGATTATAAAAAAAAAAAAGTTTATTTGGGAAATTTCCAGCCCTCCTAGGCGAGATCTCGACTAAGGGCCTGTTCTCCATGTAAACAGCACCTAAGAGGGCTAGCCCTCCTCTCATGTAAACGAAAAATAATCCCCAATTAGAAAATTGTATTCTCCTTTCCGAGGAACTAAATTATTTCCAACACTCCCAGCACCCCCAGTCGTAACTTTTTCCCAAAACCCAATCCAGGTAGCCCGCAGCGCAGTTTCTTAAATTTTGAAATATCGAGCCTACATTTTCTCACAGGCGGTTTCTTATAAAAAAAATAAGAAGCTAGGTTCCCTGACCCATGAATGGTTGGTGAATTGATTGAACACAGTGTATGGGGTGGAGGGAGGGGGGGGGGGGTTCATATTAGGCAAGACAAGTTGGAAACAACTTGTTGAGGGTCTTCCTTCGTGACGAGTAGTTTTCGCGCCATTTGTGAAGATGTCAATTGCACACTCGTCAGAAAACTGTTTTCAAGGCAAGACAAGCAAGTGTTGGAAGTTGATGTTGTGAAGAGGAGGATTTTGTGATTAATTTACTGGAAAATTGTTTGTTTACATCCACTAAACAAATGGACTGTGGATTGATAAACATTCGTGGGAACCGTCGGTGAGTCTTGATTTGCATTCTTCGTAAAACAAACAAACAACAAACTTTGTCTTCATTCCTTGACCAAACTAGGCCAACGCAACGGAATTTCTGAATCAAGGAATTGCTATTCTCAAATATCAAGTTTTAATCTTAAACTGCTCAATATTTGCTGCTCTCCGAACGTTTAAGCTTAGGTTCAGACCAAAGTTTAAGGTAGAAATGCTTGCATCAATTTTAGAACGGCGTAATTTCATGAATATTTGGAATATCGGAAAAGTTCGCGAGGAAAATGTGCTCGTAGGCTGGCTGAACACGTGCAAGAAAAACATTTGGAAAATTTTGTAACAGACTTTACACCGGGCTTTTTTAGAGGAAAGGGGTAAAAACTGGCCAAAAGGGGGCGTTTCCCGTCATGTGATCACATATTCTTCAAGGTGTGAACATTTTTAGGGTGAGTCGACTCGTCAGCCAATCAAAGAAATGGAGCCTTTTCTGCATATATATGGAAAAGATCATAGATTCAGTCATAACCAACAAGGTAACACGGCCCGTTGGAAGGAAATTTTGAAAGCACGCCCTTCAGATCGTCGGAAAACGTCTCTTGTGAAAAAATATTTGACGAACTGCTTCCTCATGAAATTGTGAAAATAGAGCATGTAGACATAATTTAGAAATGAATCGTTTTGTCAAGTAATCTATTAGACTTGCATAGTTCAATACTTGCTAATTACTTGCTAATTCAAAAAATCTACTCAGGGGCCCCCTAACCCAAATTTAAGAATTTTAGGGGGCCCCTGGGCACGGGCCCAGTGAGCTCATGGGTAACTGCATCACTGGTATCGGAGTAATATCAAGTGGATGAAGAACTCTAACAAAAATCATGGCCATCGTCGCACATTTGTCCTTCATTTTGATGGTAAAACAACTAGCTTGGCCGATTTCCTACCAATTAACGATTTCTACAAGTTTGCCTAACGTGAATATTAGAATCAGCTATCTCCATGTTACTAAAAGCTACAAGCCAAGATAACAAGATTTCATGGAAATTCTACTTTGATCTCCACTATAAAATCCAATTGATGACTTCTTGCTCGTTCTTGCTACTACTCTTTTGACGATTTTTCAGCTTGATTTGACTTACTGACTTAATGGTAAAATGTTGCTTCTCGAATACTCTATCATCTTGGCCTCGCCAGTCGTCACCAGTCACCAACGATGTAAGACATTTTTGCATCAAAGGATGTGTGCCACTTAACTGTGATGGTATTGGAGACAGAGATAGTGCCGCTTTAATGATGCTTGCAGTACGGAATATTGAATGTATAAGATCCTAAACGACAGATAGTGAAAAAGCAAGCTGAAAGAATTGAAAGTAGTGTCATTGTAACTTCTTACCTTCACGAGCAAATCTGGGGGGAGGGCAGGTGATTTGCATGTTAGACAAACAAATTTTCGTATCTGCTACGATAAGATTGGCCGTGATCTGCTTGAAAAGGTTTCTTGTCGTTTGAAACAGTAACAACAACCGTAATTTACAGTTTGAGAGTCTCGTAACACCAATGTTCCGAAGCATAACTGGATCGGAGCTTCCTACTTTCAGATGTAAACTTGCCGACAAATGCTAGCTGGAGCTTCATTTGACGACAGTCATTTTTCCAGGGGGGGTGTCACACCCCCTACACCACCCCGCGTTCGTGACGGCCCTGGTCATGCCCATCGTTTATGGCGAAGCAGCTAGGAAATGTTGTTACGACCATTTGTCCAAATCACCAATCTTTAAACCTAGCGTATACGTCACTCAACCACCAAGTACTTCTTCACAAATTTCCCTTTTCGTAAATCTCCTTTTATTGTAGTAGTAGTAGTTAGCGTAGTTTATGTAATTCTTACTTTGTTCATGTATTGGCCAGGGGTAGACATAGTATTTTGCTCCCCATGGTATCGTATCTGTAGTATTGTAGGGTAGTTTATATGTATTGTAATGAGTAAAATGTCTTGTAAATTTTTAATGGAATATAAAAAAAAAATGAAAAAATGGTGTGATCAGCCATCAGGAACACCAATAGCAACACCCATCTCATTACATCCAAGACTATGTTTCAAGAACATAACCTAATGCAATGGATGAGTGAGAACAGCATATCTAACGCAAGGAGCCAGAAAGTTCAGAAAGTTCTGCTTTTTGCACTACAAATACCTCAAAACCAGACGTATGACCTGTTCCGTTGTTTTTCGTTCCAAATTATATTCAGTTGAATTCACATATGGTTGTTGTTGTAGTTGTATAGCGAAGCAAAGGGCTCTTGTCGTAAGTCTACTTCAAGGCATTCAAACAGCGTTTACAAGTTAACTGTGCGAAGAAAACGATCATTTTATTTGGTCTTTTATCGAAAAGGGGCATTTTTTCATTGTTCGGTACAGGATCTATCCGATAAAAGTTAAGGAGCTGTATACTAGTCCCATATACCAATACTCTATACCTTCTTTTTAAATTTTCCGACCCATAAATCATCCATAGAATTATGCAAAAATAGGTTTTTTAATTCAGTGTGATAATGAAAGATGCATAGTCGGGCTGACTATGGAATCAGGTACAATTCTGCTACATGTCTACACGTTTTTTTATATATAAGAAACTTGGGTCAGGCCATATTGTACTAAAAGTTTCTTAATTCAACATCAACATTTCCGCATTTTAGTACTAAACTAAAAGTTTCTTAATTTGTTTCTTATTATTAAAATGCATGAATTATCATATCAGGTAGTTTCTAACACTGCTGTAGATATGTTTCTTGACATATAAAACATTGGGTGGGAAGAAACAGTGTTATATTTACGTTCAAAACATAAGAAGGGTTTAACGACACATTTACCAGAAAATCTTTGAATTTAACATCTAAAAGTTTCTTACTACTTCTTAGACATAGTGCTAGAGTTTCTGAAAATTGTGGCCATCTTAGTACACAAGTACAAGTTTCTTACAAAAAACATGCCACTCTTCTGAATACGTCATCCCTCTTGCCTTGTGTCATTTCAAATACCCTAAAATCAACAGCCTCGTAATCAGGCCCTGTGGCCTAATGGATAAGGCGCCAGCCTCCGGAGCTGGAGACTGTGGGTTCGAGTCCCACCAGGGTCGGTTTATATCATCTTTCTTTCGATTTGTACACTTTCCCCTTTTTATCCACCGTTGAAATCTGATCGGGGGCTTTAATCGTTTCAAGAGCCGTCAACTTCTTAATTTATCGGGTGCGTAAAAAACATGAAGCAACAGTTACAAAAAATGTAAACCAATTCGAGGCTCGATCTCAATTTTTCTCTCAATTTCCATAGTGTTATTAACGTGAACATTTCAAAACTAAGTTTTCAAGCCTTTCCAATATTTAGACATCACTCAATTACCTTCCGAGCCATTCCGAGTAATATGATACAGGAAACAAGAGAACTGAAAATAAAGTAAAAATATGGATTTCTGGAGTTTCTTATTTTTTTACTTTTAGCGATCTGAAAGTTGAGTTTCTTACAAAGAGTTTCTTATAAAAAAATAAGTCTACTCTCGAGTCCGGAATAGACGGGATGGGTGGAAAATTCCCCGAATCCTAATAAATGGGGGATCTGGAATAAACGAGGTGGCTAAAAAATTCGATCTGCAGTTCTGCAATGGGACGAAACGCACGAGTTGTTTTTACTGTAAACAAGTTAAAAGTCGTAGAATTTATCAAAAATGAAAATACATTTCGAGTCACATTTCAGGAAAGATAATTTCATATGCTTCACATTTCATTCAAGAAGCTCGAAATCAATAAACGAGGGATCTGAAATAAGGATGTCCTCGGTGGATATATTTTAACAAAATTAATAAGCGGGGGGGGGGTGGGAGAGACGTTTATTCCGGACTCGAGAGTACTCGGTACAACTTGATTTTGATTTATTTCAACAGGGTTAAATACATTCAGTAAAATTTAAATAATTGACTTACAATGCGCCCTGCTTAAAAAAAAACTTACCTAATACATGAATTGCTAATATAAATCGACTTTAATATCCTATATAAAAGAAAAGAAAATTTATAAAAAGAAAGGGACTCAGAAGTCATACGTATGAGCTGAACGTTGGTTTAGAATACCTCTTTGATCTTACAAGAACGATTTTAGTCTCGTTTTGAAAGTAGCTAGCGAAGGAGCAGTTTTGATTTCATAGCTCAATTGGTTCCAAACAGCAACTCCTCGATAGGAAAAGCTCCGTAACTCATTTGAGGACTTACACAGTTAACTTAAGTAATGGGTCAAGATACGCATAATACCTTCTGTGGCCTTCTGTTGACAACGAAACTGTTAAAATGTAAAAAGATCAATGCTTAGCAGCAAAAAGAGCCTATTTGTGGTTATGAAAATTTGTACCAGATTCGAAAGCGACTTTGTTTTAAAATTTTACTGATTGGTTAAAAGGTTTTTCACAAAGTGATTTTTCAAAAGGCGGATACATTTTTAACTCACCAGATACAGATACAGATACATGTAGAAAAATATCACAAGATGGAGTTTGGACAGTATTATTTTGTGAACAAGTGTATTAAATTTTCTGGACTTTGAAAAATGTTCCTGTTTCCTCGAGTTTATCCCTGTAAAAAAGCGCAACCAATTTGGAGATTCATATCGCCTCTGAATCCTCCTCGTGCATTTGCTTACTATTGCAGTGTATTTAACCTAGCCTTAACAAGGGTACCAGAGCCTCGGCAAAAAGCTTAATGGAAAATTAAAAATGGTGACAGAAACAGTTTACAAAGACAACTTCCCCTCTTCCACTCCCTCTATTTTTTTCTTTTAATTTCTTTTTAATCATTTTTTGGCTCTGGTGGTACCCAGGGTAACAACCTAACCTAACTTTTCCTTTTGGTATCAAATATTTGCTAAATACACGTATTATTTTTCTATAAGAACCTCGTTATAAGAAACTCAACTCTCAGATGGCTAAAAATTAAGAAACTCTAGTATTGGAAAAAAATTATTTAAGCACCTATTTATTTTAGTCAAGGAAATCCTTAGCATCTTTTATTCTTTTTTCACTTGTTTCCTGTATTATTTACTCAGAAGGTACACGAGTAATGTCGAAACATTGCAAATGCTTCAAAAAAATTCTTTTTGAAATGTTCATGCGAGCGCAGGAAGTAATCATGAAGATTGTTATGACTCGTAAGAAACTCGTAAGAAACTTTGAGCACTCAAATCTGATAATTTTAAAGAAACTTTCAGTACTGGCTCAAATTCTTAGTTTCTTATAAATAATATGTGTAGTCTGCCTTGAAGCCGAAAACATGTAAAATTTTAGAGAAAGGGTTAATCTTTAATAGAAAAAAGTATATGAAATTCAATCGGCAAGAGTCGAAGATTTCATTTTCATTGGAGCTTTAAAACCCGATTTTGAGCAAAAGTGTTTTGAAAACATCGTATTTCTAGCCACTAACCTACACCTTGTGATTTCATGTGAAAGTTTGAATTTCACAAGACATATAAACACTGGATTCGATACTAATGTTTTGCGTTTTCGGATGAAATGCTTTGAAATCAGAGAGCGCTTGCAAATACAAAAAGCATTGCCACCCGGGGTAATGTCTGTGCAGTACAGTGGAGGCTGTTCAGTACAGTGGAGGCTGTTCAGTACAGTGGAGGGGTAACATCAGTACGGTGGAGGGATAGTATTCAGGACGGTNGTTCTGGAGGTCACAGATCTGATAATTTTATACTTTCAATACTGGCCCAAATTCTTAGTTTCTTATAAAAAAATACGTGTATTTGTTGAAGGCACCCTCGAAGAAAACAAGTAGCCCGGCCAGTTCCTTTGACAAGTATGTAGAAAGTCAGGGTGGTCAAGTACTGTAAAATTCTTGACACCACCTTTGTCCTACATTGGAACAAACATAAACCAACCCGGTTTTTGCCGAAGTTAATAGAAGAAACCCCAGAAAAGCCAAGTTTTTAGGACATAGCTAGTCAGAATAAAACTTCAGGTGTTCTAGCAGAATTTCTGGTGCTGTTCAGTTAATTTCCTCAACATCGTAAGGCTTTTTGCATCCATTTGACGTAACGTATGTCCTTGAAATTTCCAGGAAAAAGCCAATTTTTGCCGAATTTTGGGTGCACTGTTGTGACCTCTGTCCCAAGTTTTTCTGAGATCCCACCCAGTTTTTGTATTTTGTAATTGTGAAGTACGTATTTTGAGTTAATTGGTGTTACCTCTGTCCTTAGTATTTGCCGGATCCCACCCAGTTTTGAGGAATTATTTCAATATTGTCCATGAATTTACCGAAAAAAACAAAAAAAACTCGCAAAAAATGTGTTGTCCAATAATTTGAAGAAATAAGCCACACATTTTCTTAAAATATTACGATTTCAGTTTTTCCTTGACATTGAGTAGGAATAAACCAGTGCTGACTGCGCGAAAACAACCAGTTTTGGGGAAAAACCTTGCCAAATGATCTATTGTCCAATAATATACAGGAAAAAAGCCAAACTCACTCAAAGCAAAAAAGCCACCTTTTGGGGACAGAGCTGGCCCAAAGTTGAGAGAAAAAAGCCAAGTTTTGGGACAGACCTAGATCCACTAGCTTTTTAGAATTTAGGAGAAATAGTGAAGATAAAGAAGCCAGACGCTGTTTATTTCCGTTCAACTTTTCTGGTTTTCACGACATAGAATTTGATTTTGAAGATGTAGATTGTGACGAGGAGATAGGAGATAATTTTGCAAATATCATTGGGGACCTAGCCTCTTTTTGAAATTCATTCAAATGTTAAATTTGGACCACTCAATTTTTGTCAAAACTGAGACAGCTCTTCGTCACCCTATGCTATTTCTCTGTGTGTGCCAAATCTCAGCCAATAATGCTAATCCGTTGGGTACAGGGAACCATATCTTGTATGTATATTCATTGGTCGCCAAAAATCTGATTTTCCGAAAAGCTCAAAAAACAGTTTCTAGCCCTTTGGATGAGTCACATTGATCTGCCCACAAATTTAGTAAAGTTCAAGAGGTTAGCTGAAATGTAATGGGTTACACTTGAAACTTTGAATCTCAAGTCATCAAATCTTCCTCGTAATGTAAACAGCATTTTCTTAACTAGGAAGACCTAGCTTTAAATTGCTTATATCTGACTGAAAAATAAAGGAAAATTCCTTGAAATTGTCAGAAATTTTAGGTAGATGTGAGAACTATCGAAATATAAAAAATTTCGAAAATTGATCGGACAATTTTTTTATCGTCCTGAAGGGGTACAGTAACCTTAAACAAACAAAGAACTTTTAGGCGTTTTTCGAAATTTTTTGGAAGCAACAGGATTTTTTCCAAAGGTGTTGGGGATTTTTTGGGGCATGCCTATCAAATAAAATGGCTATGAGTCTACTGTACTTTGTTTTAAAATTTCCCGCGCTAGATTTGAACAGCAACTAACAACCCCTTAAAATGCGAACTACACTCATTTTTTTATAAGAAACTAAGGTCTCGGGTTGGTAGGTAGTTTCTTAAATTATAGGACACTTTTGCTACCAAAAGTTTTCAATGAATTTCTTATATTTTTATTGCCGGAAGTGTAGAGCAAATTTATTTTAGCTACAAGGGCTAATAAGATCTCAAACAAGTAATAACATAAATCGCACTCAAAACAATGTCAAAACAGTTACTATTACTGTACAGGGTCAAAACATTTTTGAGTGACCTTGGAAAATTAAGGCTGCAAAGCAGGAGATCAGTACAACTACTCTACATATCGCCATGTCGCATCGCCGAAGATCACAACCAAGGCCAGCATCGTCGTTTCAGAGCCCTCCAGCAGGATTTAGAACCATCGAGGCACAACAAAATCACTGGCATTCAGGGGTTCCTTGTCTCACGTGCAACGGATGAATTGCTCCATTTGAAATTGCCTCTGGCTCCTTGAGACTGATCATGTAATTGCGTGCAGATATTCTGTCATTATTTACCAAGGACTTTGGTGTTCCTGCAACGAGAATAATTATGTATTGCTTTATATGCCAAATAGATACCAGATGACCAGAAGATGCCCATTTTTGGAGAATTGCAACAAAGAAAATCACAAAAACAGTCAAAATTTCTTTGTTTTAGGCTCGATTAAGTCGTAACTGCTATCAAACGATTCCCTTTAACCCTATTCCACATGGGGGCATTATGGCCACCCATCCAAACATTGATATACAGTGCTTCAACAATTTAAGTTAGAACGCTGGTACCAACTGAATTCTCTTAAAATTTAATGCTCTACAAGATTCTATAAATTTCGTATTAATTAGATTTGTCACATGACTAGTAGATGCCATTATTTGGGGAGAGGTCACAAAAGAAAACACTAAATTGCTTCTAGTTTGGTCAGTCCTTGTTCAGTTTTGTTCTAATTAGTCTCATTGAATTTCTCTCGTCAAGACCTTTCATATGATATACAGTTTGGTAATTTTCATTTACATTTGTAGTTCTTTAGATCTATGACGTCATATAAGTTTAGGACGTCATTGTTCGAATAGATATGTAACAAAATAAAAATTGATATAGTCTTTTGCGAGAAAATGCAATGTTATAATAGAATTTCAACCATTTATGAGAATAAAGTTCGTTTTCATTGAAATATAGAATATCATTTTATATCCCATACATAACCTCATTACAGACTGGCCTGAAGATAACTAGTTGCCTAGCAAAAGTTCACGTGACTAATTAGAATTTAATCATTTAATTAGAAGCACAATAAGTTGGTAATACTATGTACCAAGTTACAACTTCATAACTCTATTTTTTTCGGAAATAATTAGGGGGGCATAATGGCCCCCCTCAGGTGAGGAGTGAATCAAAAGAGCCCAGGTGGAATAGGGTTAAACAATTTCTTATTTGGTGAATATTGTATCTATATTTGCTGTCAGCAACACACAATTCTATGACGTTATTCATATTCATGACGTCATATCTCTAAGAAAAACGACAAAATTTCGAAATTTTGATACAAATCAATAGATGCAAATCAATAGATACAAATCACATAGATGCAAATCAATAGATACAAATCAATAGACAATCACATTTTCCCTACTTTCAAGTAATTTGTTGAGGTTTCATTCCTTAAAATCCAAACAGATTAGCACTTTTGTTTTTTCCAGTATTGAAGCTTATAATGATATGGTCACATTGTTTGCTTGTTTGACAACAAACCACGTGACCAATTATCCCAATGGCATGCCAATTTTGGTTTCGGTAATAATGAGAGAGAACCTGTTTGCCCCGACCCTCCCCCGGGCAGTGGTCCGACCCAAAGAGCCCAGCAGCATTGAGCTGAGGGACACTAAAAATAACAAAGAAAAGTTTGGCCAGGGTTTGGACCAACCTATAGGGTTTGGACCAATCGATTTTGTAAATGCACTCAGTTTGCATTCCCTGGTCCCATTATCCCTGCTAAAGAAAGGACAATCAATTGCAGATGGTAGATATAGGTAAATAGTGTTTGACCAGTGAACAGGGTTTCTTGAAGAAAGGCGATGCTTTTTTATTTTTTCGATTGTCAAGAGAGCTTGTTCACTTGCTATGCAAATATTTAGTACTCACCTAGATTCATAAATGTCTTTGCGATCAGGCATGCCTTCTTATTCTGTTGCAATGCTGTGTCGATAAAATCATTGATTTGCAGTAGCTCACACTTTACTCTAGAAATAGCATTCACCAGTTTGCTTCCTCTCCATTTGTTCTCACCACCAACTGAATCAATCATCTTCTTTATATTGAATTGCCTGTTCAATTTGCTTGTTCTTGCATCCTTTATTCGTAGTGTAATTGCCTTGACTACTTGACGAATTCTGTTTGATACCACCTGTCTTGTTGTGTTGTTTAGGCTAGGCAGATCAGTATCATTCTCTAACATTAGAAGCTCCAATTGTAATTGTTTCACTTGTTCCATATCTTCGTTCAGCCTCTCTTTACGATCCTGAAGTGTTGGCTCCTCTTCTTGCCCGGCCATGTCGATGTCTCCAAAGTCCTTTGCCAAGCCACTTCTTAACAACTTGCCATCAAAAGATAGCACATATTGTTCGCGCATCGGTCTTCTTTCATTGGATATGTTCTCCAGCATTGGTTTGATCAAACCTGTCTTGAGATTTCTTTCAACATGGTTGTGCTTTTCAAGCCCTTTTCGAATGACTGAATTCGCTGGTACTGCAAAGTTGATAGAAGTGCCTTCTGGGTTGAAATGCCCCCGTTTCCCATCTCCTTCGAGTGTGCTACCACTAAACTTGAGTCCTCTGCTAAATCGCAACCATTTTCCGTGAAAGAGCAAGTAGCCAAAAATCCAATAAAGCAACGTTTCTTTTCTATACCGCATTCCACATGCGTTTTCTGAGCCATAGTACCTTACAACATCCAAAAACAACAGCAGAGATATATTCGTCAGAGGAAAGCTGCCATTAGCCACCAATTTGAAAAAGAGAGTCAGATCATTTAACAGANTACCCCGGGGATTGCTGAGTAACTCTAAAATAATTTCGCCTGAACAAAAATGTACAATAACAAAATCAAATTTGATCATTTTTCAAGTTGCAGTTCGTTGGATGACCTAGTATCTATACGACTTGTTAAACAACGGAACCGGCTTCTGTAGTAAGCTTCAGTTTCAAAAATATCGTAGCTGTCCTTCAAAGCTTTCACATCAGTTCATGGTCAGTAATGAATGCGCTGTGAATCCAAATTCATTTCGCTCCTCAATTGATCAAGGGTGGCCATGTGCTGTGTTTTTGGTGGTCCTATGCATGTCTTCGCAAAACGACTTCACCGACCTATTTTTCAGCGTACCAGTACAAAGTTTGCTCTTAAAAAGACTGGTTTTAGGGACATACATTTTTATAATACTCCGCTAAAATCCAATTTTGAAGACAAACATTGACCATCATCCAAGAACACAAACAGTCCAAGTTAGTTGCAAAATGATATTGTTGAAAAGAGTTAAAAATAAACCTGATTTTAGGGACAGACATTAACATACAATGGGAGAAATAAACCGGTTATGTGGACATACATAGGACCACTGTCCTCACTGCAACACTGTAACATGCCCACCTTTTATTGATGTAGTTGCATTTACCACAAAATCAAATTTGATATATTTAAAAAGGGGAAATCTATACGATGAGCCGATGATGGGACGAACCTGTTATTGAATTCTCTATTAAAAATCTAAACCAATACTTATAAATACAAGCTAACAACCCTTTAAAATGAAATGATGAATATTTGTTTCAAAAGCAAAGTAAAAAATATAACTCTGAAGTCTCACAAGACTTTGAACTAAAATCATTCTAATCTAAGTCCCAGGTGAGTGAAAACATTTTAAGCGTCGAAAAAATGCGAAATATTGCTACTTACTAACCTCTAAAATCTAACCTTTTTCCTTTTCGTTTCGAATTGCTTTAACCATAAATAATGAAATTTCAGCTCCTGTAGGCATGACAGAGATAGCGCAGCCAAGATAAGGGAAACCTAATTTTGAGCAATGCCTTACGTTCTGTGATTCCGCATATTAGCATCAGATGAACAATGATAATAATAATATAATATAATAATATACGAATATTTATACAGGATAAAAACACTTCAGCGAATCATCGCTGTTATCAACGTGTGTCCTGTCAGAAGCTCCTTTCATGACAAAGAAGCTCCTTTCATGCTTGCTCAAAGTTTTTCTGTAAAAAAGTTTGAGACAATCAAAATTCCTAGGGCTCCATAATGTAACTGGAAATGATGGCACTTCTACAATTAAAAATAGGCACATTCGAAACTCGGTGATTTTCAAATGCCAAAACTTTTTTGGGGCCTCACTCAGTACAGCCTACAATCAAATCCTGTTTTCATCAAATAATATGCAACTTTCCGCAATTTAATTGGTCGAATTATAATATCACGCGAAGAAGCATTGATAAATTCAACAAGATGTGAAAAAATACTGACGTGGGAAAAGGCTAATGATAGCAAAGGTAAGGAATAGAGTAAATACCTAGCTTGAATGAAGGATATCATGTCCTGATATGTGACATGGGGAAAAATTCTAAACCATGGGAAAATATTGACCTCCTTTGCCAGCAGATAGCACATCTGACCTCTGTTCTGGAATGTAAACTAGAAGTAATGAATGTTACTGTTACAAAAATCTACAAAAGTTTCAGAAATTCATACAAAAATTCCTCATTCACGCCAGACAATAGGAAAATCAGGGATATCTGTATACTTAGTTCCAAGTTTCAGATCTTTCGGCAGAATCTCTGGTGGGGGTGATGATTTCCATGGTCTTGCAGCAAATGTAGCATCATCTCCGACCCATCTTGTTGCAAGGACATATCTTGGAAGCAATGAGCTCGACTTCGAGGTTCCATGTAATGTTTTCATGTGGAAGGCAAGGCAATCTCCAGGCTGTTGATAAATAATGAAAGAAATGATACATAAAGAGCAGAAACTTTAATTTCGACAAATTTTTGGCCTAAATTTTCTACCAATAAATAAACTGGGTGTTTAAGTTGCAACTTTAGAACAATTAATGAGTATTGAGACTACGATCATTTTAAAAAGAGACAGTTCCATATAATCTTCATCTCAAATACCAGTTAAAATAATCTGCCAGTTAAAATTATCAGGGCTGGAAAATGTCCGGCAGTGGCGCTGCCAGGAAATTTTTGATGAAAATGACTCGCAGGAAATTTGTCATTATTTCGCAGGAAATTTCTGGCATATTCTCAGGAATGATAATATCGAGTTTCTTTCCTGTTTCTATTTCTCATTTTCCAACTATATTTCCGTAATACTTTCTGTTTGAATGGCGTCTTTTACTAGCTATTGGATGACCCAATAAAATGTGAAACTTTTGAAAATCACCAATATTTGACTGTATAACCGATCTACTGTATAAGCTTTCTTTTTGTGTAAACGTATTTTTTCTATAAGAAACTTAGAATTTGAGCCAGTACTGAAAGTTTTTTAAAGTATCAGATTTTGAGTACTCGTGGTTTCTTACGAGTTCCATAACAATCTTCGTGTTTGCTTAGTGCCCTCGTGAACATTTTAAAACGAAGTTGTTTGAAGCCTTTCGAATGTTTGGACATTACTCAAGCACCTTCTGAGTAATATGATATTGATAGTAATATCAATTAGGAATTTAATTATCACGTTAGAATTGTTAAAAGGTACATGGGAAATGGAAAGCTATTACTTTGTTAGTATGGAAGTTAATTTGGATCGAATTTAGGGATGATAGAAGAAATTTTACATGTCACTAAAGCATCTTATAGATCCTACTTGCAGGAAATGTTGGCTAGGTTTCGCAGGAAATTTTAATTTTGGATTTTTGCTGCCAGGAAGAAAAATCATTTTTCCAGCCCTGAAAATGATCATCGTCTCATCAATACTCAATATCAAGTTTCTAATCATACTGCACCTTCCACCTGGAGTTGCATTATTTAGAACGATTGTAGAAAACGTATTCCTATCGATTTTTCAGCAACAATGTATTAAAATAAATACCAAAACTAGCACACACCTTTCTTAGGTGAACAGGCAAAATTTTGTGTATACAAATTCTGCAGATACTTTTGGAAAAATGATAAATACTTTGGATTTACGTTCATGTTTCTCCACCCAAAAGAAAATTCAGGGAATAGTTAACTGACAAGAAATATTTCTCATAAGAATATTTCTTATAACGTCAAAAGGCACTGTGTAGGAGTGTGCCAAAATTTGGTTCTCTAAACCTAAGCAAAGCTTCAATAAATTAAAGCAAAGAATCCTTGAAATCAGTTTATTGAACTAATTGCTACAATTTCAAAAAAGGAGCAAATTTTCTTGAAGAAATCAACAAATTTGTGTGCTAACCTGCAAATCCCATGACAGTAATTCAAATTCACCATTATCTATGTCTGGAACATCTTCATATTCAAATTTAGTACCATCTTTGGAATCTTGAAGAGGATAAGTGGAGTGACTTTCAAACTTTCTCGGGTGAAACCATTTACCCCAGAGATGAGATCCTTTGACAAACTTGAGACAGGTTTCTTTGCTTACAGGAATGGTTGGCATCCAGATAGTGCAGTTCTGTAATAAATACGAACAATTTTCATGCTAGTTAAATATTACCAGAGATGCTATTTTTGATATCGATACTTCCTTAATACTGTCTCACAATGAATCGGAGGGCAAGAATGATGAAAAACAAAATCATAGCTTTCATACTTGATATTTCTATTCCAAATCCATTTCGAAAGATGACAAATCCATTAATTCAAACCCATAACAAGGTGACAATAGATTGTAGTTTCGCATTCCGAAGATTAAAATAATCAGTCTCCATTCCAGTCTTTATCAATTAGTTAAAAAATCAGTCAACATCAATGCTGTTCAACATCCGCTTTACTTCTCAATTTTATTCTTCTCATTTATCCAAAATAACATTCCCTTAATTCAATTAGTTTATATAAGGAATTTTAAATTAAAAAACAGATCACTTTATATCAAGGTGTCTTACTTGCATTCCATTGAGAGGATAGTATGCTTGATCATGATGCCATGGTGCTGTTCTGCCCTTTGCTTTTATTTTAACAAATACATGCTCATGAAAGAAGATTGATACCTTGTAAAGAAATGGAAAATACTCAAAGCAATGTAAATCACTGAGTTGAGCCTTACATTCTTACAATACCACCTGAGCCATATTTCTCTGCTTAAAGGGGCTCCGTCTCCAAATTTCGATCGAAACGGTAATTTAGCAGTTTTTGATAAGCAATACCACACTGACTCTTCATCGTTTTTTCAAAAATGGAAGCGTTATTTTGAAGATAAATCTTTGTACTTCACAGAGGAACAAACCAAACATTAATATCTTTTATGATTGCTCAGATATAAGTGGATTTTTAACGGTCACTTTGTGGTGGCTTGGGTGAAGCCACCAAACAAACTACAGAAGACAATGGACACGTGCCTAAAACAATGGTGTTTACAGCTTTGTTTACGCTTTGGCGACGGAGCCCCTTTAAGATATGTGCCTCCCATATATCAAAGGAAAAGAATCCAATTTAGGTACAGAAGTAGTCTAGGGGTAACCAGTGGTGGTTACTTTGGTAAATATTGGGGGTGATCCTAAGGAGGGACTACTATGATAGAAAGGAACAACAGAATGTTTGGAGTGTTGAGAATAACGAAAGGTGTTGTGACACGGTGGTGGAATCCTTTCAGACAGATGGGAAATTTTGCTGTGCATGCACAATTACTTGCACATTCAAAAATCTTTTGCATTTGTTAATCTCGGACATGCATCAGCTGTTAAACAAAAGAGTACGTCATTGTTTTCAACTGCTAATTTTACCGCAAAAAGCTGTATTAGGCCCTTAAACTTGCGTGCAAAATGCAAATTTTCCAGTCTGTCCTTTTGGTTGATCTTCTGGAACAGATATTTTGATTTCACTTTTCATTAGTCACTAAAGTAATCTAAAGTAAAGGCTAATTTCAAATTAGTGAACATTTCCGAGCGGACAGGAATTCTATTTTTACGAGAGAAAATGTTGCTTTGAATTTGAGTAGAAAGTTCAACCTGAGTAACTTTTTATTGTGTACAATTCTGCCTGCCGCTCGGAAAATTCCACTGACTGGAAATCAGTCTTAAGTAGAATTTTACCAAGCTATTATCGGGACACTCACGCCACTTTGCATTAACAGACCAGCAACCTCTGCAGCTGGTGACCCAAATATAAAGTTTTTAAATTCATCAAACTTTTTCCAGTTCAAATAGTCATTGAAATAGACCCCTTCGCCATCTTCCCCTTCCAGAAAATCACAGTGCTCACTGGGGTTCTCGAAGTTTTTCATTATTCCCTTATGGGCAATATCTACCCAAGTCGGATCAAATATATTCTTGATGCAAACAACTCCATTCTCCTTGAATTCTTTAACCATATCATCAGATAAGGTCACATTTTCCCGCTCTTTTTCTGAGCAACATTTTGACGTCGTCGTCGAAAATTCTGCATACTTCTTCTGTACCAAGAGTGATATGCGCTTTGGTATTGATGTATGAAGTGAAATTGTTCTTCCATTTGTCAGTAATCTCGTCAGCTGCGACTTTGGGAACATCATCAAGCAGATCAGGCTACCAGCATCGAGTCGGTCAGCAGCAGCCAAGTTGGCCTCTGTCTTCTCGTGAGCAAAATGTTTGTTTGGCAAGATTTGTTGAAGTTGCTGCTCATCTGATGTTGTTGCTGCTGTTGCCGTATGACGATCTTGGAAGGGAGAAGAGGTGGGAGAATGATCCCAATCATCCATTCGAAAGATAACAAACCCCTTTGTATTTTGGTATTTTGTAAGAAACTGAAACTTTTTCTTCGAAACTCTAGAATTATGTCTAAGAAGCAATAAATAGCTGTAAGAAGTTAAGCTCAATTCAAAATTTGTTATGAATTAAGAGTTCATTCCCCAAAGGGGGGGGGGGTACTTGACTTTATTTAGTACGGGGATGTGCACTCCAAGAAATAATTTTTTGACGCTACTTTAGAATTTTCCCCTCCAAATGATACCCGGCTTTAGGAAAACTCGGCGAGAAGTATACTCCAAAACGTAAAAATACACAAAATACGCCTTTTGACAACCGGCTTTAGAACAATTGCCTTCTTTCGATACCCGGCTTTAGAAAAAAGAGGCGAAAACGATACCCGGAAAGGAGTGCACATCCCGTCAGCAAAATATACTATTCCCCCCCTCGGGAGTTCATTGTACCCTTTTCATTCACTCTTATCATTTATTACTTTTCCTTTATTCATTCATTTACCCATACCATAATACTAACAATTTATGTGTTCTAGAGGAAATGTTTCCACGTTTACTTGGGTTTAGGTTCAATACCCTGTCTGTTTAGCGGGGAAACATGACAATTTTACCCTAAAGGCTGGTTTTCATATGTCGCAATTCATCGCATTTCATCGGAATTCAGGGTCTGNCCTGACCTCAAGCCCCTTCTTAGTACTTTGTAATCAAAAACCAGGTATCCTAATTCGTCGCAATTCATCGCAAATGATCCCAAGGAATCAAAAAAATTTGTTTCCTGCGATGAAATGGGACGAATTACGATGAATTATTGTTCTCGGTTTTCATATTTTTTGACAATCGCAATTATGGGCATACGACCAATTCCGATGAAATGCGATGAAATGCGACATATGAAGTAATTCCCCTGGGGGGCACTTGACCTCAAAATGTACGGGGGTGTGCTTCTGAGATATTGAAATTTTCACCCTGTGTGGGAGCAATTTTTTCCAATTGAATATCCTGTCTGGCAATTTTGCAAGCTTGGTCTAGCCAAAAGGCATAATTTTTGTGAGTTTAGTCCCGGTTTAGTCTGGCCAAGGGTATCGTTTCTCTTCTTCTATGTATTCTGGTGTCTAGGTGACGGTACAAATTTTCAAAAAAATTGATCCAGGCAAAGGTTGTTCTTGTCAAAGGCACACTTTTGTGAAAAAGGGGATCTAGCAAAAAAGAATTCCTTTTGAGAAGCACGCCAATACCAAGACTTATTACGTTGAGCCCTAGTAATTGCTATCACCCACCCACCCTACTCGTTCATATCTAGCCAATACCCCCACACATTTAGCCAAGAACTCCCCCTTGAATAAAGCAGGAACTGCGAAGACGCTGCCGAATTGTAGACGTCGTATGCTGCTCCTCGCATTGATACAACTAACACTCTGCATTCGTGCCACTAGTTTAGATTTAGTTATTTTATTCACTTTTTGTTAAAAAACAATAGCAAAATTGCAATTTCTTTGTCAAAATCCTGTACGAGAGCAATTATTTTAAAACTATGCACCCCTCAGGGAGCACTTTTGTGAAAAAGTATACCCTGTTTGGGAGCAAAATCGCTAAAAACGATACCCTGGTTTAGCGGCACATACCCGGTAGAAAAATTATCGAAGTGCCCCCCCCCCCCGGGGTAATTGGGGTAATTCCGAACCTACCAAATTCTGAAAACAGTAGACTTCGCAGAGATGGAAATATATTTCCCAATCAAACACAAAAATCTTGAAACGGTAGGTTGTGTATTCACCATCAGGCAGTGGCGTAGCCACGGGGAGGGATGGGGGGCATTCGCCCCCCCCCCCACTTCTGTGAAAAGATGGTCCTCGAGATTCTTTCAAAAACGAGGAGAAAGTAGCTGGATATATGTAGGGTGTGTAAGAATTTTTCCAAGAAATGCAGGAAAGTGACCGGGAGAGTCATTCTAAGCAAAGATTGGCATTTAAAAAATTTTTCCCAGACTTACTGTAACAGAAATTTCACGGCTTCCGTTTCGGGGTCGAGCAAACACTGGATTGCGAGAAGCGTTCTAGGACAAAGTAGAAAGTCTTAGCGAAAAACTTTCCCAAAGATAGTGATTCATAGAAAATTGTTACAAAAATTGTCAAAGTTTCCAATGGCATTGGTAAAGATGGGATGGAGAAAGGGATTCTAAGCTAAAGAAAATGTTGTTTGCTCAAAAATTTTCGTGTGGATGCTAACTTTTAAAATATTTCACAAAATGGTCAAAAGTTCTATGTTGATACCGGCAAACATGGGATCGAGAGAAGCGTTAAAGCCAAAATAAAGGGCGTGTCCTCAAAAATTTTCCTGGGGGCTTAGCCCCCAGTCCTCTTCGTTTGAATACCCCCCAGTTAATTTGTCCTGGCCACGCCGCTGCCATCAGGGTTTGCTAATGAAAACGAGAATCTCTCCAAAGTCTGCCAAACCTTCTGCCTTTTGGAGCAGAATGTTCAGAAGGCCTTCCATTCCAAACCTACCAAACCTACCGTTTTGAGCATTTCGGAGTCAATCAAACGCAAATTCCGAGGCTGCCAAGTCTACCGTTTTCAGAATTGGTACCAATCAAACACTCCCCAAGTCTACCATTTTCAGAATAATTAGTAATGCCCTTTCTACTAATGCCCTTTTTGGAATAATTGGAAAGTATCCCCTGCCCTGATCATCTTTTTATTTTTTTTATATATCAATTAAAACAACAAACACTAATACATAGAACAGAATACAACTACTGTGCTACTCATTGCAGGAAAGGACACGTAGTCAGCGAGTTCCCACAATGAGTGACACTTACAATTTACTAAGGAATTAAATACAAAAGAAAAAATTACAGATGAAAGAAAAGTAAAGTAGACGAAAAGCCTGATTGCTGGACGAGGAAGAACTGAGGCTGTTTGATAAGCGGCCGATCTGCCGCCCGCCAGACACAGATTGGAATGATCATGAATGAAATATGAAAAATATGAAATCATCGACACGTCCCCAATCCCCAAGGGGTCCTGAGCCACGTCATTCTGTAAATGGCTCCTCCCTCGGGGCCTGGGCCATGGATTTGGTGTTTTTTATTTTGGAAGGTATATTCTCACCATCCTCAACTTTACAAAAAGCATTTTAGTAACCCTCACCCTTTCAATGAACAATTGAGGCATTGAACTTCTAAAAATTTCTAACAAATCGGAAGGAAGATGCTCAATATTCCGTCATTCCATTCCATGTGCGCACGCATATAGAAGGCCCCTTACCTTGCAGGTTCAATTTCCCTGATCAAAGTTCAAAATTTAAGCCATAACTTGAACTAAAAAAATATGTATTTCTTTGACAAAGAAAGCTAATATTTCCCCTAAACTTATGCTATTGTGATAAAAGAAGACTGATGCGTTAATTTAAAACACATTTCATGTCTTGACATGGACAAGTTTTTGTTATATTTGAGTTTTAATTGTCTAGAGCAACCATCGCCCCTCCGGGAATCTTTGATTGATAAGGGGTCTTCTCAATCCAAGTCCTTTCTCTTGACGTGGACTTGCCTTCGTAAGGTCATAGGTAGTCATCTTGATCGAGGAGATAAAACTCACAAATTCGCCACTTACACGGCTTCATACCAACAAAGAACCGTCTTTAAACAAGCTTAAGACTTCAGAGGAAGTTGGAAGAGCGAATTTACAGCAATGGGAGGACTATTCGCGAAGTTATTTAGTGGCCTGTTTGGCAAGAAGGAGATGAGAATTCTCATGGTGGGCCTAGACGCTGCCGGAAAAACCACAATTTTGTACAAACTAAAGCTTGGAGAGATTGTGACGACCATCCCAACTATAGGTATATTTACTTAGCTGTATAATTATCAAAGTTGTACAGTTTGTTTCAGGGAACAAGACTGAAGATTAGGCTGTTTTTACGGAAGCAGAATGTAACTGAGTTGCATTGGTTTTCGACAGGCAGCCATCCTTCATCGTTCAAATTGCGAGGGCTAGTTTGCACTTTAGCGGACACACTTTTGACGTTCCCCCGTGTTTGAATTTTGTATTGATTTTTGGGTGGAAAATGGATCAGTACTTAGATTGAAATATACTGATTGAACAAGCGGGGGTTTGGGGGCGGCAGCCCCCAAAAATTTTAAACCAAAAGAATATATCGATCACCGGTTCCTGCTGCAGTTTTAGGCCATGTTTAGGTCTTTTTGACGTTCTCCCGCAAGTGCGAATCAGTCGAATCACGTTCAAATTTTGCATTATCCAATCAGATGATAGATTTTCTATTGCTATTGTTTAGAAAGCCAATCAGCAATCAGTTCTTACAATATAATTCAATTCAACCTCTGTTTTCCTTGGAAGCTGTGTCCGCCAAAGTGCATTTGACCCAATTGCGAGAAACAACATGGCTCACGAGAAGGAGGGAACTGATGGTTGCTTTTGCAATAGAATTCAAAGGAGTTTGTTTTGCCCACACAAGGGACATTTTTTGAGACGTTCTGTTTTATCTAAGTGCCGAAAAATATCCTTCCCTTCCTCGTTATTAAAAAGAATGTTTGCAATTTGCTGGGGAAAGGATTGAAGAAATTTGAAAAAGTTTCGTCACTCATTGATCAAAAGTCACAAGCATTAAATAAAGAAGGGGATAGGGGGTTGTTTCTTCTAAACTTTTTAGTTTGTAAAATTAACAGAGATTGATTAGAAGTGAAATTAGTAAAGCAAGAACAAAATGATGATAGGCTGTTCAGTTCACTTCTTGTGTTACAAGTTTGCCAGGTTCACAAATATATCTGCCTGGTTGAAATAAATAGAAAATATCATTTTATTTGTACCGTACATGATATTTCGACTTTTCTAGTCTGTAGTAAAGGGGAAGAAGTTTTGTGAATGATGCCTGTTGCTGCATGTATTAATGTATTTTCCAGACCCAACAACAGAACCATTTCCTTAATATTTCTTCTTTGGTCACAGCAAATCACTGGCGTCGCGGGAGGGCAGTTTTTGGGGGGAAGGACCGAAGGTCGGAATTTTCCGACAAAGAGAAATTTTCCCGTCAAAAATGAAACGTGATTGACAGGTAAAGAGTGGCAAAGGTATCATAATAACGAATAATTTTGAAATGTACAGAGAGAAAACAAATTAACCAAATTTCCTTCAGCCAAAAGACTGTCAACAGTAGAGAACAGGCTGCTGAGAGACAGCTCGGGTCTCTGGGTAGTTAGTATGGCAGGCTCCCAACTGCGGAGCAGTGTCACAAGATTTTTACAAAAATTTTATGTGCACACCGATTTTGAACGAGATCTTTTGTTCTCTTCGAAACAAAGGAACCAAAGACCCTGCATACCAACACACCTCTGCTTCGTTGGTCTGCACGCACAAGATCTTGTTGAGTCCTGCCATACTCTGCAGACTGGTTCGTGTCCGGGGCATTCCCCAGAAAAATTTTAGTGACTGCGTCCTTCAGATTGCCGCAAAATGCCACTAGAATGGCTTTGTACTTGAGTTACTAAATAGAAATAACTGTGAGAAGCTGCAAAAATAGTGACTAGACACAACATCAGAGTACAAAAAAAAAAATGGATCAATTTAATGTGACTTCTTCCAACAAGAATGAAGAATTGGCAAATTTTCACAGGGGGGCCTTGGCCCCCCTGGCCACGACGCCACTGCAGCAAATCAATAGTTCAGATATAAAAGAGAGACAGAAATAACTGCTATGTTAAAATTAGCCAATCAGAGAGCCTACTAAAGGTTCCTTTTGGCCAATTGAAAATATGGAAGGAGTATACTGTTTATTAGATTTGGTCTTCTCTACTTCTTCAATCTCAGCGCTTGTTGGAGATAAAAATTGCACCTTCACTTTCATCAAATATACCTGGTGACCCAAAAAAAAGTGAACGGGGAAATCATTTACACATGATAGAGTAATTGGCCGACATCAGTATTTTAGTTGTTTTTTGGTAGCTAAATGGCCAGTCTTTTTCCCTACCATTTTTTTGCTACTTTCATTGACATCGCAAATTGGTGGAAATATGGACTTTGACAAAAGAAAGATCTAAACCTGTTGAAAAACAGGAGTTCGTTTTGGTCAGTACGAGATAGGGAAACTTGGGAAAGTTCAAACCAAAATTCCAAGTGCATGCAATTGATTCTCAATATTGAAAAGAAATTTCTATTTCCAAAGCCTTCTGAGGTAAAGAAAATTCTTAAGTCGCAAGGAGATTGTGTATCCCCATGATGATATGCTGATCTGCTGATATGCTGATCATATAAATATGTATCCAAGAGATAGAATTCTTGAAGTTGATTTGTGGCAGTAGCCCACTGATGCCCGATGGCCCCAATTCTCTTTGATGCATTCCGTGATAAATGCATGCCAAATTTTTTGGTTTTCAAGGTGCAAGCTGGAAAAGCAGTAGAAAACAAGCCATTTTTCTCAGTGCATGCCAAAGATCTTTTGCGTAACAGGCCCTTCAGGGAATTCAGGAATGCAACCGTGGTTGATTTAACCCACTGTGAAGGTGAAGGTGGTTGTGGGTTTTAAGCGCCAAGCGCTAGGGTCCCAGCAGTATGAATTGAGCCTGTTACCCATTGGCATGGTGTTGATGTAATGAAAGGGTCTTTAGTGAAGACAACAACAAAAGCTATACAATGTATAATTTTGTGGTCCACAGCAAGATTTGGCCAGTCACAAAATGTTGTTGAAACAATTGTCCTTGTATGAAAAGAATTCAAGGATTCTTTGTTCTCCACACTTATAGTTATTTGGAAAAAGTTATTTTATGTAGCAGGTGGCCAAAAAAGTAACCCCCAAGACAAACTATTTCTGAAAATTCTTTCTAAATGCACTATTTTGATGAAATTTATAGGGCAGTGAGTACATCAAACATACACCTATTGAATAGAAATTATCACCTGTCGTTAAATTGAGTNGGCATCACAGGATTGCACCATTTTGCCACAACACCTCCAAGAAAGGGTCTTTAGTGAAGACAACAACAAAAGCTATACAATGTATAATTTTGTGGTCCACAGCAAGATTTGGCTAGTCACAAAATGTTGTTGAAACAATTGTCCTTGTATGAAAAGAATTCAAGGATTCTTTGTTCTCCACACTTATAGTTATTTGGAAAAAGTTATTTTATGTAGCAGGTGGCCAAAAAAGTAACCCCCAAGACAAACTATTTCTGAAAATTCTTTCTAAATGCACTATTTTGATGAAATTTATAGGGCAGTGAGTACATCAAACATACACCTATTGAATAGAAATTATCACCTGTCGTTAAATTGAGTATTTTTTATTTCTTTTCAGGATTTAATGTTGAAACTGTTGAATACAAAAATATTAGTTTCACAGTCTGGGATGTTGGTGGCCAAGATAAGATTCGTCCATTATGGAGGCATTATTACCAAAACACACAGGGTGAGTTCTTTGTCACTTTTAGATGTCTGTGTTGTGTCTTTCTTTTTGAATACCTAAAATGTTGAATCATGTTAAATTTTATGCTTAAAAACACCCTGTCTACAAGGCACTTTTGATCTGACAGAAACTTGTTGCAGATCAGCCTTCCATCCATGTGATCTCAAAAGGATCTGCTACAATTTACCAAATGAAAATGTTGTGATTCTGATAACAGTTTATGAAACCTCCCCTGCCACAACTTAATTCAAAGGTGTTACAGTTCTAAAACTATTTTATTACTCTGCTTATTGTATCCTTTTACTGTCTTGAGAGTTTAATGTCTTTTATGATTGTGAAGCTCAATCATTGGAAGATGTAAATAGCATGCGCAACTCAACTACCATGTGTGATTGACCTCTCACATCAAATTTTGAACAAAAAAGGCCTGCCATAATTCTATTGCACCAAGTTTTGATATCTTCTGGCTGTGGGGATTTGTGATATCTTGATTTTTTCAACGTTACAGTATTTTGATATTTAAACTTGTTTGAGCTTGGGACATCATGAAACTGCTAAATTTTAACCAGAAAAGCAACGCATTTTTGCTTTACATCATATTGTAAACCTCCAAAAACTGGATTTTGTGAAAATTCTGAATTCTTCACTTATAATTTAGGAGTTTAAATTTATAAAAAAAGTCTGTAGTTACGAAAATAATCAAATATCAAAAATTGCAACTATAGAATTACAGTGTAGTGCATTTAAGTTTTTAAGCTATTAAATTGAGAGGAAGATGCAATATCCTTTTTAATTGATAAATCCTTTGCTATGTTGCAAGAACATGACTTGTATTTACATACTTTAATTTCACAGAAAGGATAAACATGCATCTTTCATTTCGGTACAGTCCTTTCAGATGATGCAGTGACGGTTTTCTTTAGAAAAAGCCGTGCACACAATAAGAAAGCTATTATCTGCAGTCCTGTAGATTGATTGGGAAGATTGGATAGAATGTTTACGTTGATAGACTTTGTTTAGCTTTGTTCTATACCATATGCAACAGTCCTTATGTTTAACCCTTTGCGTGCTGCGGGCCCAATTTTGGGCTGAACAAAGCTTTCCTTTGCATGCTGCGGGCCGAGATATGGGCCGATGTACGTGCTACATTTTAACTCTCGCTGTGGATCGATCGGACGCAAAACAGGCAGAAAAATTTTGCGCAATGTCTTTGCCAGTCAATTTAGTGTTGTCTGTGACAAAAATTTACCATGGTTTACAGTGAAGTTTTACGATTTATTGGCAATCCAAGCTTCTCCAACTATATCGCGAAGTTTTTCTTTATTTTTCTCGAGCTTTTTCAATTTTTTCATCTGTTTCATTTTCGCGATAAATTTTGTGATCCACAACCAATCTGCTTGCGAAAGATTTCTTTTTGAAGCGTGATGGCTGCCCTTTCGATTTAGCCTCTTTCTGGTGAGGTAGGTAGCCTCTTTTTGATGCAGTGCGAGAAGAAATGGGCCTATGTAGCAGCGGGTCTCTGGAGCGCCGCTGCAACATAACGCAAAATACTCCACACTCATTCTCCCGCTAAGTAAGGTAAAGTAAGATGTTTACAGTAATATAGAGACAAGAAATGAAAACTACAGTTGATTTTGAACAATGTTCATTCACTTCATTTTCGAATTAAGAGCCTTCTTCCCGATGAGAAATGAGTTTGAAATTTTGAAGTGCCATATTTGAAATCTTGCGGAAAATATTCAGCTGCACAGGGCAATCACCTGAAAACAATTCAGCACGCAAAGGGTTAATAGAGTAACAGATGTATAGTTTCATTTTAATGAAACTAAGGTCTTTCTCAAATTAGATGTCACGTGAGATTTGCAATAATGCAAAATTAATCATGCAAAGCACTTCAATTGGTTTTATTCGCGGACATTTGCACGTTGACATCTAATTTGAGACGACTCTTAATTTTTTTATTTAGGTCAGCTGAGGAAATTAGGTTCGCTTTTATCATTTCTTTGAAATTCAATTATATGTAGCCGTTTCATTTCTAAACCGTGCATCTTTTCCATGGTTTGGAAATATTTTCTTTACGAAAATTTAGTATTTGTGGACAAAGGTGTCACATTTTTATCATCTTCTTGTAGGACTGATCTTTGTAGTGGATTCAAATGATAGAGAAAGAGCCGGTGAAGCACGAGAAGAGCTGAATAGAATGTTAAATGAAGATGAACTCAGGGATGCCGTCCTTTTGGTCTTCGCAAACAAACAGGTAAAATTATAGCATTACCAAGTCACCCAAGCAAAGCACTTTGCAAGCAGGAAAAATCTATCTTACGAAATCCCTCCCTATTGAAAAATGATTTGCTTTGCATTGCTTAAATCACAAGGTTATTGGTTAACAAACTTCTGAGTTGCTGCTTTTTCAGTTAAAGCAACAATTACCTTCCAAATACCAGCTCAAAAAATGGGATGAATATTTCTTTTCTCAGCAATATTCAACCTCACAATCTTCAAGATCAATTTTTTGTAAGATACAACAAAGAGCAAGATTGAAAGAAACGAAATTTCAAAACAGAGTGAATAACGCTCTTTTCCTGAATAGAGGATATCACCAGAATCATTGCCAATGTATAGTATTCTTTGTTGTGTCTTATAGCCGATTGTTTAACTTTCACACAAAAATGATCAATTTGATGTCATCTATCTGGTAATGTCTCGTTCAATTCCCACTCTGACCATCCCCCCACCCCCGGGCAGCCCGGGGGTCGACAAAAACTGATTGCACAAATGCCCGGGGGCGGGGGAGGTTTTTTGGCGAATGCCCGGGGGCCGGGCACTGAGAACATGCCATATTCCCAGTAACTGTATAATGTGAAAGCTCCTGGTGTTGGCAAATGCCCCGGGGCCAGGGAAAATTGACAGTCAAATGCCCGGGGGCCGGGAATCTTTTTTGTGCCACTACACGGGGGTGCGGGGGGATGGTCGGGGTAGGAATTGAACCAGACATTACATAGTAGATCGTGGATATTAGAGCATAAAAACGTCCACTTAGCCATATTCAGTGTTTGGTGGCGTATAGGTACCGTATAGGTAACGTACAGGTAACGTATAGGCGTATAGGTACCGTATAGGTAACGTATAGGCGTATAGGTAACGCATAGACAGCCATATCAACTTATGTTCTTATAAGTCCTACTTCAAACAATATTTTCAGATTTCATCGTGTCTAACGTTGATCTTGTGCTCATGTTATGCATGGAATGGAAGTAGCAGAAAATATTCTCAAAGCTTGTAAAGGTCGTTTGGCTTACCATTTCTTGNGGCGGGGGAGGTTTTTTGGCGAATGCCCGGGGGCCGGGCACTGAGAACATGCCATATTCCCAGTAACTGTATAATGTGAAAGCTCCTGGTGTTGGCAAATGCCCCGGGGCCAGGGAAAATTGACAGTCAAATGCCCGGGGGCCGGGAATATTTTTTGTGCAAATACCCGGGGGTGCCCCGGGGGGATGGTCAGGGTAGGAATTGAACGAAACATAATTCCAGCACCGAAATTGAGCCTAAGATTTCTGCTAGAAGTTTTTGTGTTGAGTTACAATAACTAATGTTCGTTTCTTTTATAGGATTTGCCCAATGCCATGAACGCAGCAGAAGTTACTGAAAAGCTAGGCTTACACAGTCTTAGAAACAGAAACTGGTACATCCAAGCAACTTGTGCCACTAGCGGTGATGGACTTTACGAAGGACTTGACTGGCTTTCAAATCAATTGAAAAATGCTAAGTAAAAACTGGATCTTGTCGCAACAGCTTCTTAGGCTTTGGGTTACAAACAGTAGAAATGTCAATAATGCTATGTAACTCGGGATTCGAAATCATTTATATTCTGTCAAAACTATTGTTTAACACTTAAGTAACGTTTATTAGTCACTTTTCTGTCCTTGGTAGACTTGATATGCAGTACCTTATTACTTCATAAATATGGTCTTGCTTATTCTTTGATGTCTCTCGCCAAAATGAAGTCAAAATGAAGTCCAGTGCCACTAAGAGACACATTTTTGGGTGATTGTTCTTTCACAAAATATATATATATATATATGACAGGTTTGGTCCGTACCAGGAGTAGTGACATTATAGACACATAATGATTGTTATATGAATATTTGATAAATATTAAATGTTGATAAATTTTTCTTTCCTACTAAATCCTTGTGTGCATGTTTTTGGTTTGAGTCAACTTATTACGTTGAAGCCATTTTGTATGTACAAAGTAGGGACATTTTCGATGGATTGAAGCCCCGATTGAAGTTGATGTTGACATTGGCAGGGAATTTTGTGCCAATATTTGTTTAATATTTTCAATTGTGAAAGCTTTCGGTTTTGTGGATTTTAGTCCAAATTTATTCAGTTTGGAAACTACTAATCTCACAACTTGAAAATTATTTTAGCGAATTCGTCGTTTTCTTCAAAGTCGTGTTTTCTTCAAAATCGAACGACGCCAATTCTCATAAATCTAAAACCATTTGTATGATATGCATGGTCCTTGGTACAAATTCCTATAATACAAGCTTGATGATCAGCAACGTAATCAAATTGGGTATTTTTTTCAAAATGTTCTGTTCCCCTCAATCATTCATGAACTTATGATGCAGTAAAAGCCTGCATATCAGAACCAATTTGAGGACAAGTTTTGAACTTTGTGCAAGTTTCATTAGACCGGAAATAAAGATGTTTCAAAGTGCTAGATGCACAAAGCATGTCATTTTTATACCTGCAATAGCATTTAGGCCTGTATTCTATGAAAAGAGTTGAATTGAATTGTGTAGTACATCACTTCGCAATTGCAATATTCTCGAATTTTAAACCCCAGGATTAAGAACATTCGACGGGCTAAGCTCAAAAAGTTATGGTTTTTATATGCGGGTGTTCACTGTATCCCTCCATTTATTTTTCGGCTGCACCAGCTGTTTTTTGAAAACCCACCTTATATCTCGCCATTTCTTTCGTCTACATATTTCCACTTTAAAAGGTCCTCTGCGATTCCAAAAGTGAAAATGTATTGTAATTTTCTGATCCATTTTCGATGTGTACGTATCCCTTTTTCAGCAACGACACTACAATCGTAACGATTTTAGTGAAGATTTTCTAATCTCGAGGCTTGTGATTAGTTCAAACTGAAAAACTCGCAAATAAGGACATTCAAAAGAAAAAGAGAACGTTGAAAATGTGCAAACATTTTCGAGGACATTTAAACATAGGCGTAGAAGCCAGGGGGCTTGGAGGGCGGCAGCCCCCCCCCCCCAACGTTGGAAAAATTTAGCAAAATCAGCCTTTTTCGGGCAAAATCTACCCTAAGTCGGGCAAAAAATTCGGTAAACAATAGACTTCCTATCGGGCAGCCCCCCAGATTTTATCTCCCCGTACGCTTATGCATTTAAACAAGCGAAACTGTAAACTGTTTACAAAAGATCTGCGCTGTCTGGTACCACACTACCAGTCTGGTAGTGTGGTTTCTAAATGTAATACGCGAACTGTTGGTACCAAAACCTGCACAAAACAGATCTCATGAACTCGCATGCGAACAAAATTTTGTTGGACGACAAAGATTAATTTGGTTTTTAGAAATCACTTTGTGTAAGGAAACAATTTGCTAATTTTTTCAAGTTCTGTAACACAGAAATTTCAGAGTGATTTTATGAGTTTCCTAATTTTGCATGAAATGTCCACTTTTTGGTTCTGAAAGGGCTTAAAGTTTCTTTATTTGTTGCTCATTCTTTCAGTGTAAGACTTACGATGTAGTTCCTACCTAGATTTATTACATGAGTCCTTGTTTTCGCTCCATTCTCCCTAACGACACCCCACAATACCCATCCCGCTTCAACTAAGTTATAGACTTGCAGCGGAATGACTATAACAATACCTAAAAATTCAACTTAATGGAGCAAAACTTAGTCCCATGTCATCAGTCTAATTCCTACCATCGATAGATATCAATTTCTCGACATATGAAACAACATTTGCTCGAAAGAAAATCCTTAGCTCAATTCTACCAAAAAGCCTCTCATTCCTGCCGCTTGCCTCCAAAAAGCAGTATAAATTTCGTTTAACTTGTTTAGTCCTTTTTCAACTTATTCAAAAACAGCTTCTGCAAGCACATAACCCCGGAGGGGGTACTTCACTATAAGTTCATATAGGGGTGTGCGCCAGAAGGATTTCTGTTACGACCCAATCCCAGAATATGGTTGTGATATTGATACCCAATCCCAGAATTTTTCAAAAGTCCTATCCCAGTCCCATGTGGGCAGAGCCATTGGAACGAGGTTTTTGAACAAGTGTTTTCGATACAAAAACAGCTGAACTACGTTTTCACCTAAAACTGAGCACGTGTTGCTCTCAAAAATTCCCATGCATTCAACACCCATCACCAGAATTTTTAGTCAAACAGTACACCCCAATCCCAGAAATTCCCA
>REGM01000095.1:580570-598014 GCA_004194415.1 Aurelia aurita
TCAAGGGCGCCGGAGGCACGGGGGCAGCGGGGTCAGCTGCCCCCGTTGCCCTGATGGTACGGGGGCAGCACGGGGGCAGCTATTGCCCTTCCCAAAAAACACCGGGGTGGGTACTTCACTATCCAGTCATACGTGGATGTGGACCAGTTTTGGGGTAGTTTTTGTCACGAAAATTCTGGGGGTGGGATATCCTTTTTGTAGAAATTTTCTGTGATTGGGGTCTAATTTTTGCTAAAAATTCTGGGAATGTTCAGGTTTAGGATAAAAAACAATTTTACAATTGTGTTGTAGAGAAAACATTTTTCGGAAACCTTACCCATATTCTGGGATTGGGTCTCAAAATCCCGCCTGTATTTTGGGATTGGGTCATAACAGAAATTCTTCCAGCGCACACCCCCATATGACCCAATACTTAAGAGGAAATAGTAATTTAACCTTGAGCTGATTAACATACTAAGACATTACTAGTTCGAGCAGTGTTGTTCCTCGTGCTACTACATTAGATTGTTTAATGCTTAACAAAATCTTTACAAAATATTTCTCTGCTACACTTTACATACATTCGTTGATTAAAGCTTACTATGAAATATTCATTATAGTTAATGCTAACCTGATAAGAAGGGCAATCGGGGCAATCGAAGAGTAACTTATCGAATGGTCTACAAAATGATAGTATATCTTTGTTTCAAGCTCTTTATGGACCAGATTATAGTTTTAATCGGACACATTGCAACAATTGACCCCATTGACAAGCTGAAGCAAATTGACAAATTGCTTGACCAACTCAAGAAAGATGTTTCAATTCTACTACATTGCATTCAAAAATTTCCGCTCGCTTCGCTCGCAACCCTAAACTACATTGATCGATTCTTAGCTTAAACAAATCCCAAGTCCCATTAAAGTCTCGTACCTTCACCACTTACAGCTAAATTGCACATCTAATAAACCACACCTAACAATCGTAAAATAATACAGTGCACTCCTTAAAGAACTGCAGAGAATTGCACATACACACATACTAGTTTTCCTTCTCAATTTGGATTCTTGGAGCACCAAAACCCTATATTCACTGAGGCCCCCATTAATTCCACTCTTCCACCGCTGCTCGTAACCATACCTGTGACAAATAGAATTTCTGAGAAGACTGCAATGTGTCAGTCCTCCTATTTTGTAATGCCTCTTTTTGAGTGGCTGCCCCCGCCGCTTCGAACTCCTTCCGGCGCCTCTGGCGGTTTGTGGTCCGTTATAAGTGTAAATGGAGCACCGTATACGAAGAGATGGAAGTGTTCTACTGCCCATACGATACTAAGNACACCTAACAATCGTAAAATAATACAGTGCACTCCTTAAAGAACTGCAGAGAATTGCACATACACACATACTAGTTTTCCTTCTCAATTTGGATTCTTGGAGCACCAAAACCCTATATTCACTGAGGCCCCCATTAATTCCACTCTTCCACCGCTGCTCGTAACCATACCTGTGACAAATAGAATTTCTGAGAAGACTGCAATGTGTCAGTCCTCCTATTTTGTAATGCCTCTTTTTGAGTGGCTGCCCCCGCCGCTTCGAACTCCTTCCGGCGCCTCTGTCCCAAATGAACGGGAAATTGGAGAAACTGGGCGTGTGGATACGAGATCGAAAACGAGGCCTGGTTAGTCATTCAAGCCAAGCTGGCAGAAAGAAGTCGTCAGCCATTTAAATATTTGTATTTCAGATTGCACTTTTAATTTTGAAGCTGATAACGTCAATTAAGGAAGAAATAGTTCACTTCAAATCTCAACATCATCATCAAACATGGGAAGTGCGTTTGCGAAGTTGTTTGGAGGGCTTTTTGGCAAGAAAGAAATGAGAATTCTGATGGTAGGGCTGGATGCTGCTGGAAAGACCACCATTTTGTATAAACTGAAACTTGGAGAGATAGTCACAACAATTCCAACGATTGGTATGATGAGACATGATTATATGCGGCAAATATTTTTGTAGTTGCTATTACTTATGGCATCACGGGTTTCGTGGTATTTGATGACATGAGACGCCTGCAGCTTCGGTCTCTGCGCTCACAAAAAAGTGAAGAATGGGATCTTTCAATGGGAAATGGCCTACCTATCTATTTGATAAATAATATAAAAAGTAGGCCCTTTTTTCAGAGGCCTATCTGTTTCGTGTGATGCTTTTGAGATGGAAGGATACTTCTAGTGGTGGACTTATGATGATCAATTTAGCAAAAATCTGGTCTGACTCTGGAAACCCAGGTTGAAAAGAGTTGTCTATAACTGCACGCAGAGGAATGTAAAGAGACTGAAAAAATTTTCTGCATCAAAATTTGTATTAAGATCGCACAGCTGCTACTTTTCTGTTTTTACACGTTTTTTAAGCCAGAAATTTTTCGAAATTCCCGTTGATTTTGCGCAACGCCTGCCATTTTTTTAAATTTGCACATATGAGAAATTTTGACTGCGCTCCAAAGATATTTGTCGCGTAGTACAAAGATTTGAACTTGGAAAGTTTGTTTTAAACCACTGGAGATGTCTTCTTAGGAGATGCCCAGGGTGACTTTGGCTGCATATTTTAGGAAGATCTTTGGCGCAGGGAAAAGTTTTCTCCATACTAAGCCCTTATATTTTGGCGCAATCTTCGGCGCAGAGAAATGCCCAGATTCACCCTGGGGAGATGCCTTTGGTTTCAAAATGATACACCGTGCCAAGTTTGGCTGAGCCCAGAAGCATTGCAGTGAGGAGGGTCAGTGAGGAGGGTCCCGGTGTCACGGAATATTCCTTGAACGTTCCATAACAACGTTCCGTGGTCGCCCATGACAAAATTGAGTTTTATTTTGTCACGGAATGTTTTCATGGAACGTTCCAGCTAACGTGGCCTAAATGCAAGTTTTCTGTGTATCTAGTTGAAAGAATAGAAAGATTTCAAACAAGACTAACATCTGGTGTTAAAAGAAATACTTTTCTTTGCATATTCTTGAAATGATGGAATTTTACAGTCATTCCGTGAAGGCAGTCCGTGACAGAATAAACTCAGTTTCATCACGGACCATCCACAGACCGTTGTCAACAAATATTCCTTAATATTCCTTACTTTTTCTTAGATGAAGGTTTAACGTCTGCCAGGAGTTAGTTTTATTTGAATAAATTCTGCTCCTGCATGGCTGTATTTTAAATTAAATTTTGCTTTCTTAGCGTAAGTTCCTTTGCAATGGGAGACCAAAGCCGAATTTTGCATGAGGAACAAGAAAGTAATTGTCATTCTCGAAAGGATGAAATGCTCCTTCGCAGCTCCAAGAATAGTTCATCATCAAAGTAGCAGTTTTAACGACCAATAGGCCTTAAGAATATTACATTTTAAACATGTGTAGAAATGGTGCCATGATCCTCGATCTTCCTCTTGTCACAACAATAAGCAAAAAGCAATAGAAAATGAAACAATATTTAGACTCGAGAGTTATGTCATTTAACGAAAACACGCTTTGGAGGAGGTGTAGCATCAGTGGCCTTGCGGAAAAAACAGGCAAAGTGTCCGGTTTTCCGAAGGCAAGAACAAGTATTTTTGTTCCAAGAATGTAGCATACCACACTGTCAGCTATCTATAACAATGGGAAACAATAGCTAGAACAAAAGCTCTGTCAAATACACAAAGTTTAATTTTTATCCTTGACGAATTATTTTCCGTGACGATTTTTAGTTTATTTTGGCTTCACGGACACCCACGGAACGTTCATGGAATTTTCCGTGACACCGGGACCCTCGTTTGCAGTGCCTTTGCAACAGCATTTTGCTCTGAGTTGACAATAAAAAAAATAAAAATATATATCTGTTTAAAATAATCTTGGAGAATTTCCAAATTCTAAGGTCTCAGTGCTGCCCCAAGTTCATTTTCTGGCAACCACTTCCGTTAGAATGTCGGAAAATGCTCTTTAATGCCAGACTGAAAAGTTTACCTTTTGCGTTCCCTGCACATTCTTTATGAAAGCAATAGCCTATTATTGTTTCAAAACAAAAGAATCCGCGCAAATTTTTCCGTGCAGAATGAAACTTTACAGTCTAGCTTTAATGAAAAATTATTGCTTCTCTTTTGGGTCAGCTTTCTTATTTGCTTTTGTGGTTTTCTTTACATATTTAATGCAATGTTGCCAATAAAGACTTGAAAGACACACCTGCCACGCCAAACCAGAGTTTCACCAGGATTTACGCCGAGATTTGGTGTAAATGAAGTTGCTGCATAGAGATCTCCGGTGTAACATTACATATCTTCAGTATGGGTCTGGAAGAAGAACCCAATCCACAGACCAGGGTGCATTCCATGTAAACTCAACGCCGAAGGTTACTCTGATAACAAAGTCATTTACGCCAGGAAAACACTAGATCCATTGAATTCAGTTAAATTACAATAATTTTCTATTGTTTCTATCAGATTTTCACACCAGTACGTAGGGGTGTACCAGATCAGGGTTTTCAGAATCCGGCCGGAACCGGATTTTCCAGCCAAAATTGGCAAGATCCGGCCTGATAATTCGGCCGGATTTTTACGTATACGTCTGGTAACAGCTGTATAATTTTGTGGCTAATGAAAGCCATAACGAACCGCTGAATATCATTCAAAGTAAATAAGCAAAAAGTTGGTATGGCAAAAAATCTGTTCCACCCATCCCTGTCCTCAGCCAGCAGAAAACTCAGACAAAACTACATCGCCAAGTATTGGTATTCAGCAATTGGTTCTGCTACTCAAAGCAGCTGTCCATTTCTGCATGCTAAAATATGTCCAAATAAAGGTCTCCAAAAAATTTCGATCTGAAGCTAAAGCTATTTTTTGGACTTATGGAAACTTCATTTTCGAAATATTCTCTGATGTAAAAAAAACCAAAACTTGCTGCAAAATGGAAAGTGCTGTAACACCATACTTAAGCTGTTCGTCTGACATCCTTGAGAGGATGCAACAACAGAAAGTAACCCAAAGATCTTTGTTTCACCCATTTTTCATCAATATAAAAGTTTTGTGGAACATGCAGTACACTGGGTAGTTTCCTAGTTGGTAGAGGAAACATTAAAGATAGATCATTTTCTTCTTTGATACAAAGTGATAATAAGATCAATTTTATAACGTATAATCATTATCTTTTACTAAGATTTAAGTTATTCTTCACACATTTATCCTGTTTTGGTCAGTAAGTTTGCTCCGGACGATATATTTTCCCAAAGCAATGATTTTTTATGACGAATCTATTTTTCAAACGATAAGATAGAGGAAGAAAATGACATTTCCTATAAAATGCAGTGCGTTTGACATTGGATGGTCAAAGAGAGGTATATACTGTTGCTTTACAAACCAAAATTGTTAGGGAGGGAAGAATCTTTAAAGAAAATGTCTTTTGTAGGAAAATCCAATTTCTTCCACTATGTTATCATTTGAAAAATTTGAATTGTCATCCAAAATCATTGCTTTGGGAAAATATATGGTACGGAGCCAACTCAGTAACCAAAACAGGATAAATGTGTGAACAATAACTTAAGTTTTGGTAAGAGATGATTATTATGACCAAATTATAGTGGTTCGGCACAGATTCATATGTTTCCAGGCCACATAATAGGTCTTTTTTGACATTAACTTGAAATAAAAAAGTCCGGCAAATCTTTCTGAGATTTGGCCAGAACCGGAATTCCGGCGAAACTGTAAAATCCGGCCGGATTATCCGGTTGACCGGATATCCGGTACATCCCTACCAGTACGCCCAGAAAATTTCTTTTTCACGCCTAAGATCTTTGGTGCTAAGTGCATGGAACGCACCCTGGTCCACAGCGTCATAGCACTTTTCAACAACCGGCGTGCACAACCAAGTTTCTTTCGTTCTCTATTATCTGTTTTAAATAGCTTATTGAAAATATCTGGTGTGCAAGTGCCATACTCTGCACACTAGACAAGAAATAAAGGTAATTCACTTATATACTCCTTGAATGAGCGCCCTCCTCCAAACTGGAACAACAGCATTTCTTGCTGAGATTTCAGGCATGACAAAAGCTTTAGACCCAAAAGAGAATAAAAGGTGCAGGTTTGGGCAAACTCCCAAAGAACGATAAATGCACTGAAGCTATTGTTTTCCATACTGTTCACAAATTTCTTTAGAAATTTCAGGTGCGGTGTTGCGATTTTCATTTGAAAATCTTGGGTACACCTATGCAATACTTTTCAGACTAGGCACTCTCTTGAATGAGTGCCCCCTCGCAAAAGCACCCCTCTAAAAGCCAGAAAAATAAATGAGTGCGGTCCCTTGAATGAGCCCCCCCCCCCTCCAATGTGCACCAAGGTATCTAGGCATGCCAAGAGGAAGTTATGCATGTTTGTGCACTGGGTTGACAAAAAGGATGTTGTTGAGTTCTAAGGACAAGCGTGCAAGAAAGAATAGTTCAAGGACTTTACAATCAAACTCGCATACAGTGTAGGTCGGACTTGCATCAGTCGGATATTCACATAAGTTGGAAAGAAGCAGACAGACCTAAAAGTCCCATCCGTATTTTTCTTTTCAAATTATGTTACATAAGTTTGAGTTTGTGTAATTCTGATAGTTTTCCGTGGTCTGAAGCGATCCAAAAAATTACGCCAGGTTGACTGTAGAAACCTATGGTTTACTTACGGAATTGAAAAATTGGAAATTATGCATTCCTGGGACAATCTTTGCAGTTTTTCATTATAAATGGTATTTGCGGGGGAACCGCAATAAAATTCGAGTTGAATCAGATCAATTTAAGAGATGGATGAGGGTGTCAAAGGTCAAACGGGTCAACCGTCAAAGGCAGTGGTAACAAAGCGTTCTTAATCTGTCCCTTGTTTTGTGGAATTTTTATTTGTCTGATCTCAGTTGTGGTGACGAAACAACCTTCATGGTTGATTGAAATTTTTGCTTCCAAATTAACAATGATAACAGTAGTAGCTTGAGGATTTTTGAGAGGGACATTGATCTTTTTATGTCAACAGAACTGACTGCACGGCAAGAACTAGCGGGCTGCAAGACAGGCATCCACCTTGTAATGCCAATAGAACTAGAAAGGCCTGTTATTATTTGCTGTTCCATGATTTGCTTCTGCTTGTTTCCAATGCTCAAAATGCCGCACTCACTAACTGTTGTTATTTCTAGTTTAGAAATTATCTTGAATAACTCAAGATCCAAAAAGGCATACCGCAGAAAACTTACATTAAATTTTTTTTTTAATGGGAAGTTCCCCAAGCATAAACATTTTTTGCAACAGACAATTTTGTAAGTTCTAGAAAATAGAACGTCTACAATAACCTTTTTATTACAATTGCAGGTTTCAATGTGGAGACAGTTGAATACAAAAACATAAGTTTCACAGTTTGGGATGTTGGTGGTCAAGATAAAATCAGACCATTGTGGAGACATTACTATCAAAACACACAAGGTAACTAGATATATAACTTTGATGAGATCAGCTTAACCAAGGGCATATCAGGAGGTGCAGAGAACGTTTTGAATTGGAATCCCTACGCTACTTTAAAACAGTTTCATGTTTACAGTATATCACTGTGCTATTATTTAAAGTACGGGACCTGTGCACATTAACATTGTTGTCCTGCCCAAGAATTCTTGAGAATATTTTTAGTTTCCAAAGAATTCTTGTTTTATAAAGTTTACAGCCTTTCGTATGACTCCAGAATTTTTATCAGAATATGAACAACCCTTGAAAATTCTTAGGAATTCTTCTTGAGAATTCTTGTCATGGTAATGTGTAGACTTATGACCTTGAGTCCCTTGCTTCCCTGTGTTCTTTGATGTGTTAATGTGTGACTTCTGTGACAATGATAGTTTTAATAAAATTAGAACTGAACTGAGCGCTTTGATCAACAGGGACTCATAGCATTACTATGAAATTTTGGACACACTTATTCAAAATGGCCTAAAATGGCCACAAAATCACTTTAAAGTCTGGTTTTTAAAGAGCTTGAACAAGGCTGGTGCTAATTTAACTGTGACTGAGGAATGAAGGAATCGACATATTTTTAAACTGCATTTTAGAGAGTAGCCACCAGCTTTAATTGACCAAGCAGCGTCTCAAAAAATAGCTGGACCCTTCAGCTAACTGCTGACATAAACAGTTTGTTGATAAAGTTTGGTTTTAGAAAGCAAGGCACAATCTACCATCACTTACAAAATTGTTGAGCCACCCCAAAATTTTCGGTTTTTTGCCTCTGCTTTCCCCCCTCCCCCTAGTCAATGTTACAATACCACACAAATGTTGCCGAATCACATTATTTCCAAACAACATTGACATGGGGGGACCATTTTTTTCATTTTTTTCATGGTTGAGACACCTTCAAAATTTTTTTCAAGGTGTCTCAACCATTTTATAAGTGATTGTAGCTTGTGCAGTTTTTCTGGGTAACCCAGTTTTGTCAAAATTTCTTTTCATAGTACTGACTGATATCGACATGTTGTATTTTTTTACAGGATTGATCTTTGTTGTCGACTCCAATGATAGAGAAAGAGCTGGCGAGGCTAGAGATGAATTAAACAGAATGCTTGGTGAGGATGAATTGAGAGATGCTGTACTACTTGTCTTTGCAAACAAACAGGTTTGTCATTCACATTTTTTTAGCATGTTTTTCAGCATAGGCATCAAATCTTTAAAAAAGATTGTACGAATGGGCTTGAAAGGCACTTCAGGTACTTTGCTACAATAGACCTTTTTACTTGCTANAAAATGTCATTTTTTTCAAGGTGTCTCAACCATTTTATAAGTGATTGTAGCTTGTGCAGTTTTTCTGGGTAACCCAGTTTTGTCAAAATTTCTTTTCATAATACTGACTGATATCGACATGTTGTATTTTTTTACAGGATTGATCTTTGTTGTCGACTCCAATGATAGAGAAAGAGCTGGCGAGGCTAGAGATGAATTAAACAGAATGCTTGGTGAGGATGAATTGAGAGATGCTGTACTACTTGTCTTTGCAAACAAACAGGTTTGTCATTCACATTTTTTTAGCATGTTTTTCAGCATAGGCATCAAATCTTTAAAAAAGATTGTACGAATGGGCTTGAAAGGCACTTCAGGTACTTTGCTACAATAGACCTTTTTACTTGCTAGAAAAGAGGGTTGGATCGAGCGTCCAAATCTGGTAAATTTTGTGAAGGAAAACGAAAGCGCGACCCCCGTTCTCAGTATAAACACTGCTAGCTGTGGCATGAAATTGCTTCGGATCTCGGAACACTTTTCAGAGAGTTGATTATCGATAACTTTACTCAAAGTGAGTTAGGAATGGTTCAGTTTATATACAGGCAAGTTTTGTTCACCTTTTGGCCTTGTTTCTCGTTGTTTTCATTCATTGTTGGCTGATTTTGCTGTGCAACAGTCTGGGCCCATATTAAATCAAAGCACAGTGATCTTTCAGCAAATCTTTTCCGCCGTTTTAAGTATTTTGAGGCCTTCGCCTGAGATGTTGTGCCCAAATTCTTTTGATAGGTGTATGCAGGTGTATGTGTTTCCTCATCTACAGTTTGTAATTTTATCAGTCATAATATCGAAACAACGTTTCTTTTCATTTGAATACGACGGTTGAAAACAGCAAACTTCGATTCGCAAACTCGCAAAATGAAACCCTTGCATGCTCGCACTTTTGTTCTGCAACTGTTACACAGCAAAATCAGCTAACAATGAACGAAAACAACGAGAAGCAAGGCCAGAAGGCAAATAAAACTTGCCTGTGTACAAACTGAAACATTCGTAACTCAATTTGAGTAAAGTTATCGTTGATTTATTCTCTGAAAAGTGATTCGAGATTCGAATGAACTTCGTGCCACAGCTAGCAGTGTTTCTACAGAGAACGAGGGTCATGCTTTTGTTTTCCTTCACAAAATCTACCAGATTTGGACGCTCGATCCAAACCTCTTTTCTGGCAAGTAAAAAGGTCTATTGTTTGTTGCAGTCTTTGATATTTTGATTATTTTCAGATTTACCTCGTTTTTCCATGTTTAGACCAGCTTTGACGTTGTGCAGTCATAAATTTCTGCTTACCGCCATATTATAGACCTTCATAAACTTTGTTTTTCTTGAAGATTGTACCGTTTTCCTCTATTAATTTAGGATTTACGATGATCTTTATTTTTTTTAACCTGTTCGTGAATTCCCTCGATGAAAAGAAAACTGCTGTAATTCTGAAAATAATTAAGATATCAAAGATTGCCAATAAGATATCATAACAAAATACCTTAAGTTCCTTTCAAGCCACTAAATCAAACGAATGCATTAACCATTCATGCAATCTTTTCCAAATATTTGATGCCAATGCTATGTTTTGCAGTATGTTAGTAAATTTTGATCTGTCGTTATTGATTTATGAGCCTCGAATTCGATGAGAAATGGCACTCTGGCTTCAAATCTTTATAAAAACAACAGTTTTCAACAACTCAAAAACATTTGATCATCATTGTAATTCCCCCTTAACCAAAACCCATATAACCTCTGCGTAGTCACCGTATCCAACCAATCACGTGTAACCTCTCCTTTTTAAATCGTTGTATAGATTTCAATCCTATAATTGGTAGAGTTTGCAACGTTAATCTTTCGTAATTTTTTCGAGAAATGGAAAAAATTAGTTAGTAGAGCGTCTGCCTAGAAAGCAGAAGATCCTGAGTTCAAATCTTGGTCTCGTCACACTTTCTCCATTTTTGCCATTTTAATCCTAAACGTAGCTATCTTATAACAGTCCTGAAGAAGTCCTGCATGGCAGGGGGACGAAATATTGGCAATCTATGTATCTATATATTTATCATCATTAGTCGTACCATATTCGGTGTTATTTTTGTCGTGTTGCGTTGTTCCTGATTTACTGATTTGTTTGGTTTATGTTGGAATGTAAAAGAGCACGCAGCAGTAGCAACTTTATTGCATACTTCATAGTGGTTTGCAAGACCATAACTAAGAATTCTTCTCTCTGAGTCACCAAAGGTTCCCTTTGATTAATATTCGAGCCTTTTGGTTAAATTTAAAGGCCACAGAGTTGCTTTGTATTTCCCTGTGGTACTGTATTTTAACCTTTCTTGTTGTTGTAAATTTTATGAGAATATGAAAAACATCACATGGGTTCTTCTGCTAATGGGAATTTAACATTCTATTTTTTATTACTGTAGGATCTGCCGAATGCAATGAATGCTGCTGAAGTCACTGATAAACTGGGATTACATAGTTTAAGGAGCAGAGAATGGTACATTCAAGCAACCTGTGCCACAAGCGGAGATGGGCTCTATGAAGGACTTGACTGGCTTTCAAGACAACTAAAGAACAGGAAAAAATAAATGTTTTTCTTATTGGGATTATTTTTTATTTTGATTTCTCTTTAATGTATTGAGTACCTAACTCTATAATAGATTTTCATATTTTGCAGACACAGCATTGATCAATCTTAACTCTTTCACCCTTTGGAAATTGCAAGTATCAGATCCGTTATGTTGAAAAGATTGAAGAAGGAAGTTAACGTGCAGACACTAATAATGTTTCATTTTTCCCGTGTAGTGTCAGTCAGCATTGCATCGTTTATACAACCTATGCTGAAATACAGTTTCTGAGTATCATTTATTGCACTTTTTATTTGCTTCAGGGGTGAATGAGTTGAGATAAATGACTACATATGAAGGTAGGAACAATTTTGAGTCGCTGATAGCGAAATAAGCAGGACTTTTCTATTTTAGGCTTCAAGCATATCATATTTAGAGCAGCGTAACTTACTCCATCGAATTTATTCGAAACAAAACTGGTCAAAGGCAAATCACACTTTATATCGGATCTGCAATAAACGTGTTAGAGACAGAGGCTTCATCCATTTTTTTTCTCACAAAAATTCGATCTCGAGAAGCCACTGTTACCCCTTCTCTGCATATGCCGTATTTTTTCGTCATTTCAAGAAAATTTGTGGGCTTTCGTGTGCGCGCATGTAGCTTCGTAAATTGTTTTTCTTGTGAGCCTTTGAATATAAATGACATTTATTTTTATTTCAAATCTTTAGAAATGCAAATGACCTTTGAACTTCCTAGATAAACACGCCGATAGCTTCGCGTGGAAACTGCTCCTCAGCAACTGATGAATGTGATGTGTTTTTTCTGTGAATTTTTTCCAAGTTTTCAGATGGCAGGCAGAACACACCCTGCGATTATCTTAAAAGCCTTACGATCACCAATAAAAATTTGGAGTACGGTAAAAACCCGCTTTTGAGAAACTAGCATTTGGCAGCTGGCTAGTTTCATCGTTTCTGGATTGTCTTTCTGGATTGTTGGGCTAGGAAGTTGATTCTGAGGTTCTTAAGAATGATTTTATTGCAAGCTACAGTTCCTCGCAATATATTTAGGACTCCAGAGGCTTTCGCTGCTAGTATAGCATGTTGCCATTGCTTAAAAAAACTGTGCTTGCAGTACTAGACTATATAGTCCAACGACAATTATATTTGACATGTTTTCATAAAATTATGCCCCCTTTCAGACCTATTTCCACCTGTCCAACGACAATTATATTTGACATGTTTTCATGAAATTATGCCCCCTTTCAGACCTATTTCCACCTGAATTTGCTGATCTTTTTGTTTCATGCTACAGATCTGAGACGGAGACTGGCATACTATTGTAGCATTTTTATTTATCAATACATTCCGAAATTTAGTCAATCTTTAAGAAAGATAGTGTAAATGGCCATAACATCTTTCTTGAATGGAATGGCTTGTCATGAATCTTAGCTACTTTGCTATAATTCTACCGTTATCTTTTGTCGAATCTTGATTATTTTCAAAATTACAGGATTTTTCTTTTTATAAAAAGAAGGCAAGCATTGTTTTGAAAAAAATTTAAACCATCGTAATTTCTAAAAGTTTGGAAGAACGTGGTAGAATTTTTAAGAAAACCATAGTTTATAAAGGTCTTCAATATGAAGGTTAAGCTGTTTTGGTTTACGATTTAGAAATTTGTCGACATCACAACCTCAGACGAGTTGAAAATCAAAATTTCAAAAGTCAACGGTAGAATTAGAGCAAAGTAGTCTGATGTCAAGCCATTCAGTCCAAAGAAACATGTAAAGTCTGGTTCTCATTAGATCGTTGTCGCTGGAGTCGTTGAAAAAAAACGACCATAACGACCCAAAAGACTCAATAATGTGAACGGCGAAAATAGACTCCTCGACGACGCGACGCTGATAACCCCAACCCCAACGACTGAGTTTTTCCGTTCACATTCAGTCTTTTGGGTCTTTTGAGTCATTCGTCTAACTGCTCCAGCGACTGCAACGACTTAATGTGAACCATGCTTAATTGCCATTTGCACATTGTTTTTGAGGATTTGAAACCTATGCTGTGATGAGCTGATGAGTAACTTTTACACTTATCTGACGTTGATTGAATTCATGAGCACGCATATTCTGTAATTTAGATCGCCTCTACCTTGTAATAGCAGCAGTGATTTAGAAAATTAGTTAGACTAGACCCATCATAGCTATCAACTGGCTGTGCAATCGAATTATTTTTAATGGAGAAACAAAATCTTTGCCTTTTTGTGCTATTTTACTTTCTTTGTTTCTATCAGTTGCACTTATGTTCAAAATCTGAATTTGAAGTCCTAATTTGAAACGTTTGAGACATTGATTAAAGACCCTCTGCTAACCATGTGGCTTTGCACGCCGTTGCTGTCCCAGAATGCACTGCAAATGGACTTTCAGATTATCCGAAAGTCTCTGATGCTAGGCCGGTGTTGTGCTGTTTTCTCATGCGCAGCACGCAAAGCCTCATGGTTAGCAGAGGGTCTTTAAAGTATGATATAAATGTTTGAGGTGACTGGAACGATGAAACCTTATTCTTGATGACATTTTTTTAGCTTTCTTCTCGTGATTCCGCTCAATTTTGTTCAGTTATTTTACGAAAGTCTTGCTTCGAGCCTTACTCAATATATAGAAATCCCAAGAATATTGTAGATAGTTGGGATTTTTATTCATTGAACAAAACATTGAGCAAGAATGTTAAAAAGCAAGTTGACAAAGTCGTATTGTACGGACTCACGAGAAAAAGGCAATAAACGTGTTATGTTTAAATCGGGGCATTACTCACTAATATATGTTGACAGGTATATAAGGATGAAATAGAATCTGCAAGAGAAACCCTTCTTGATAATATGGTTTGCAAATATTAGTCTAAACAAGGGTATGTTTTTGCTGAAAATTAGTCCAGACAACGCAGACAACGGTACAATTTTTTTAATCTGGCATAGAACACCCTTTCTCGCAATCCGGTATAGAACGCCCCCCTCGTGAAGCAATAACGGAAACATCGTGAACATTGAAGAGAACCGGGAACATGAAGGGTCACTGGAGAGTTGTGAGCACTGAATTGTAGGAAGTTTCCTTGCATGAGAGACACTAAAGAAATGAAGTAGTATTCAGATTCTTAGAGAGAGAACAGGAATGGGTCATGAAAGAGGTCGATATTGTGATCAATAACATCTTATCTGTGGTGGCTATGAGGGACACATCGTGTTGTCTTGTGCAGAATGGCTCGTGGTTAAGCTTCACATTAGGACAACGCTGTTTTCAACTATACATCTTATCAGCTCAAGGCTTAAACTTAGCCACATATGCGCCATGGCTTTCATAACAAAACAGCAGTGTACTTTGCATATAGTATGGACATGCTTTATCCTGATTTGAGAATACAATTTAAAATTCAATCGTTTATAATCGCATATTGTAACGGATGGTAGCAGAAATCTGTTTGTCTATTAATGTACAAATTCGATATTATTCAATGGTTGAAGCTTGAGCTGCAGCACGGGACTAGCGGAGCTGAATCACTTATTTTTGTGTTGTCATTTTGGGTGAGTTTGATTAACTTATTCTTTTTAATAGATTTCTGAAATCTTGCTACAGACATTTTACGTAGGAGAAATTATGTTCCAAATTTACCTCTCAATAGATGGAAGCAGCAGGGATAAAATGGGCTCGAAAATGGGTAGGCAGGGTGTAAAATGGGTAGTGTTGATGGCAGGAAAACGGTAGATCTCAAACTGTCCAATCAACATTCACAATGGCTAGGAGGGTAGTTCAAACAGTTGTAGCTATTGAAAATCTGTGAATCATGATTTTTACGACATTTATTCACAGTTCCCCCTAACCCATTTCACCTTACCCATGTTACCCCTGTAGACCCCATCAAATATTGTTTCATAACGTACCAGTTGATAGCCAAAAACGAGCTCTTTGCATGACTTCATTTATTTCAGGAAAACAGATGAACTTCGATAGCTCGACCAGGGTCAACTCGAACTACTCGACACCTCGAACAACTCAACTTTTCTGTTTCCAAGTTCTACGTATGCGTACGTATACGGAGTTACTATCAGAGTCCANGTTGATAGCCAAAAACGAGCTCTTTGCATGACTTCATTTATTTCAGGAAAACAGATGAACTTCGATAGCTCGACCAGGGTCAACTCGAACTACTCGACACCTCGAACAACTCAACTTTTCTGTTTCCAAGTTCTACGTATGCGTACGTATACGGAGTTACTATCAGAGTCCAGAAAAATCCACGGCTGTTAGCCAAAGGAAGGTTTTGCTTGTTACTGTCATATTTTAGGAAGGTTTGGTAATTTTTATAAGAAACGTGTGGAAATTTTGGGTTATTTTGGCAGCAGCAACTGGTTTATAATTTTTAGGCTTTTAAACAATGCGAGGAGTTCGAAAAACTCGTTGCTTTAATTTGATGAAATGAGGAAGGTTTGACCTTTTTCTGGGATAGCGAAATTGGCATGCGAAGGAAGGTTTGACCTTTTTCTGGACTCTGCTAAGGATATCTTGAACCCCTCAATAACTCGAGCAGTTTTTGGTCCCTTGGGGGTTCTAGTTATCGAGGTTCAACCGTACCACACAGAATTAACGGCACCCAACTGCACAACATCGATTTGGTCACCGTATCAGAGGCCAGCGGCAAAGCATTGCCAACCTCGTTCCCAAGGTGTTCTTAGGTCGTACGCTAATCACGAAGCTGAGTGAATACCCTGGAGCATGTTAAAAGATCTGTTCAGAAAGTGGAAAACTAGCAGCAATTCTGTATTTACGGTTACCTATGTGACACTTGTTATGCGACCTCGATTCCAATTGTTTCTTAGAGATTAATTTATGTAAAGGAAATTTGAATAATTATTAAATTTTCGATAAATGATTCACGTTTGCAATTGTTTTCAAATAAAAAATCAAATTGCCGAAAAGCGGCTTGTATCCCATAGTAGAAGTAAAGCAGCGAACTCACTCTGGGCGAGCGGTGAATCACTCTCTCAAAAACGTACGAGATTTCCGGAAAACGATAGGATTTCTAGGGATTTTTTAGGGATCTTTCTTGAAAACAAAATGATTTTTGCCAAGGGCGTACGAAATTTATATGGAGTGATATGCCCCTCGACTCCGGTGACGAGATAGGACGTATCGTCTTGACCAACTCATATAATCGAAAACGTCCTGAACAATCTCGTCCCCAGAGTGAGTTCGCTGCTCTACGTGTACTCTTGGATGTAAGAGGCCGTTCTGCAACTTGATTGGTTATTCGAAACCAATAGAAAACACAAACGATTTCTCTAAAATTTACTAAATATTCAAATAAGAGTAACATCATGATATTACTCTGTTGTTTGGAATCAAAGCCAGATAATTAGCGTTACCTGGCCATCCATAAATTCACAATGGCTGCTAATCTGCACATTTTTTGGGCATTGCCAAATGATTGTAACGTGTACCTAGACTTACTACATCGTCGTAGTTTTACTCCTTGCCTGAAGTGATATACTGCTACGTGTACCATGTGTTCACTGGGCTTCATGATTAGCGTAAGCGTATGACGTAAGAACACCCTGGAAACGAGGTTGCATCCTTTTCCACATGTGCTCAGTGATGAAATCCTACGCAGTTTCTAATTTGTCCAATGTGCAAGAACGTATGTTTCGCTTTCTTACGATGGAAAAACAGCGGAACGATCTGTATCCTCCTACGCTACAACCCACTGGGAAGAGTTTTAAAAAGTACTCAATATTCAAACCAAAAAGCAAATAGACTTATCTCCGAGTCTGCAATAGGTTTATTGAAACTCACGAATCCGTGATCTTTATGAGTGTATTGCTTTTAATCTGTGGAAAGATCATGAAAAATTCATGGATTCGCCCGATGAGCCAATGGCTATTCGATGAATTAAACAAGATAAGTTAATTTTATGAAAGTGAAGTCGCTTATCTATTGTCATGCAAATAAAAACAAGACCAGTGCACAACACCTGTCGCTCATTAGATCACTACAAATCTCACTGCAAATAGATTTTGAGTTAAATTTTCATGTTTTACCCAACACGGCAGGTTATCTGTGAGTGTATTTTAAATCGCAGTGAGTCAGGAATCTTCAAGGCAGTTATTAAGATTA